>VCJG01002349.1:4048-14818 GCA_024140375.1 Backusella westeae | reverse complement strand
AAAAAAAAAAAGATGGTTCATTAAGCACCCGCCTTTTCGTTAAAAACACCGCCATTGTTTTCATACTTTTTGATACATAGTCGTTCATTCCATCAACTCACTTGTTCACTTGTACAAAGTCTTCGGTATAAATGCCCCTGAGTTGGATATCAATACCTGTATACACACAGACAAAAATCAGAACGTTCATTATAAAATAACGTCTCTTGTTGGTGTTTCGATCCAATCTATAAAGAGACACTAAAATATTTCTTGAAAGTCTAGCCTTTTTTTTTATGCTTTTTTGTTTTTCATGCACAATTCTACATGCTCGCCATCAATGCTACCTAGTAGGTTCTATTTTCCACATCTAAAAAGAACATAATTTGTATAAATATAGCTACAAACTTGGAAATAATAGCTTCCATAGCAAAATCATAGCCTTATTTTTACGTTTATTTATTTGGTTCCAATGAATCGTACATAGCAACGCGTTGTCATGACAACAAGCATATAGCTGTCATGTCAACGTGCAAAATGTTGCGATGGAATCTAAAGACTGGATTCTCAGCTTGGGGTTTGTTTTTTTAGCAACTCCCAAAGTCTATTTAAAAAAAGTTAAAAATAAAGTTTTAATTTAACCTCCCCCGGATGTGACTTTTCTCACACTTCTTTCCTTTATCGTTTACATTGAGAAATGAGTTATTTTTTACGTTATTTACGAGCGCAAAAAAACCCAAAGATCGCAAGAGCAGTTCATTACAGATCTTTCGGTGACACTTCTCGACCTTTTCCTCCACCAAACCCTACTCGACCTGCCGAAGAAGCACCCTCCATTAATGATGCTAAGCCAAAAGAAGTGCCTCCATCAAAAGACTTTACAATGTCATCTACTTTGGATGCCATTGCCGAACACACCATATATCAACCGAAAGAAGCTGAATTAAGACGAAGTCATCATTTTGATACTTATAACTTGCTGACTCAACTCGAAAACCAAGGGTTTACGAGAAAGCAAGCAGAAGTCATAATGAAGGGAATCAAATTTAGATTAAGAGAATGGTATGTAGACATGAATGAGTGCTATGAATTCAGATAAACTAAATATTACTGCTTATCCAACAGTACTGCCTCTGTTCAACAACAACTGTTATTAACATCTGATCTAGAAAATGTAAGTAGTAGCAACTCAAATAAGATAAAAAAAGCTGTATGAAGGAATCATTTTATAAACTTTAGTAGGAATCATATTTATTCAAAGCGGCACTATCAGAATTAAGGACAGAAGTACAAGTGATGAGAAGAAACGATATGCAAATGCTCCAAAATGAACTATCGTTAATCACACGAGAGGTCGATGCGCTCGAACAACGATTAAACGAAGATGTTGCAAATATGAAGAATGATATTCAGTTGGATATGAATAATAGAAAAAACGAGACGAGAGAGGATCAAAAGGTCATGGATATGAAGATTCAAGAGATCAATAATAAGTTTACGATTCGATTGGGCGATATACGGACCGAGATTGAGGCTGTACGCTGGGAGACAATTTGGAAGGGCATGGGTAAGTGCCGAGTTGTTCTGTAGAGAGAGTATTTGAGAGACTAAACGCATTTTTTTTAAAAAATCTAGCTGGTGTGGTGCTAGCAGGTCTTACAATTGCTAGTTTGGGTTATTTATTAAAGAGATACTCTGCCAAAAAAGCAGAGAGCATTCGCTTAGAGGAACAAAAGAAGCGAAAGCAATTAAAGGAAGATGCAAGCCGCGCAGGCACAGCGGATATGGAAGTCATCTTTTAATACCATTTATATTTGCATACTCGTTTCTTTTAAATATATATAGATATATAGACCTTTTTCTTTTTTGATATTCTAAAAAATACGTTCCTTTTTTTATTATTTTATTTTATACATAGTTGATATGCTATACTTTTCTCTACATTCCTAATAAACCGCTAAATTGACTGGCATACTGCATTGGACGAACAGAGGGATGGGGCTGGTATTGAAACGTTAAAATCTTGTTTCTCTTTTTTATGTTTCTTTGATATAAACACTTACCACTGCAGTGAAGCTAACATAGTCCAGCTTCATATCGGGTGTGATATTAATAAAAGCACCCTTATTACCAACAGTATCACTAAATAATACAATGAGCATACAAACAATAAAAAAAGAAAAATACATGGACTTTACCAATAATTGGGAGCAGAGAATACAGTAACACATTTTCCGTCATGTTCAATAACGTAACCTTCCTCCTTCACCTCATGACTACGAATAATCATGTCTATTGTGTGTGTTTTACAAACAAATAAGCACACGCTATATACACAAACAATGACCACTCACCTAAATTATTCTTCTCCAAAAAGTTCTTGGTCACATCAGGACCAAACTGGATACCAACACCTCTCTTACTTGCACCTCTGCCCATTTCAGGCTGGGGATCGGACCAAAGAAGCTCACACATCAAGCCATCATTGCCTGGCTGTCCTTGAGAGAGACGGTCGATCTTGCGAATCTCATCAAGGGTAACATCATCTCTGGAGAACAAACCACCATGTGTAACAAAGATCTTGTTTCCAATAACATGAGACAATGGTAAAGCATTGAAGGTCTCCGAGAAGAGCTTAAACATCATTTCACTAAACTTGGCCTTTACTTCTCCCTCAAAGCCATAAACCTTATTCATGTTGTCAGTTTCGTGGTTACCGCGTGCAAGGAAGAGTCTGTCAGGGTACAGCCACTTGTAGGCAAACAAAGTGAGGATGACCTCGATGGAGAATGAACCACGATCCACAAAGTCACCATTGAACAAATAGGCATGCTTCTCTGAAGGATAGCCATTTGTGTTGAAGATATTGATAAAGTCGTAGAATTGGCCATGGACATCGCCACAAACCGTTAACTTTCCATCTTTGGGTACCTGGACATCAATCAAAGAAGGTACCTCCAACATCATTTGACGGATAGCCAAGATGATCTACAAAGACAAGCCTCTTGTTTTTAATATCTCCCTTTTTCTCCCCAAAATGCATTCTTCTTTACCATGAAAGCGTATTTCTTATGAATCTTCTTTTGCTCCTTAAATGCCTCTACCATTGCGTTTACAAACTCTAGATCCACTTTATTTGTTTCTTCATTTATTCTAGGTCCACTATAGGATGCATCAACAGCTATCAGCAGAAAACGTGGTTAAATCCTTTATTCTCTCAACGTCTATCCATATCCTTACCAATTGCATTAACATCTAAGCTGTCAGCAACACTACGTCTAGTTTCATTGTGCTTAAAGGTACCGTAAGTTACTGTTTTTTCCTGAACATTATCAAGTCTACTTACTTCAATAGCCTTTTCAAATTCTATACGCTTCACGATTTTGGCACATTCATCCAATTTGGCCTTTGCATCCTTGTCATTAGGAGCACGCTTGGACACAATTCTAAGATCCTTGAGTGCATCTTTGAATTTGCCAAGCGCCATGTTTGCGGATGCACGGCGGTAGTTTGCCTATTGTTGGATTAGTCTAAAAGCTACTGTATCCCTTTTGCTATTTTGTTTTTTACCTTGGTAAAGGTTGGATCGATCGCCAATGCAGCATCTGCATCACTAAAATAACACGTCCCAAGTGAATAAGCGAAAGAACAAAGGAAAAAAAAGGGACTTACGAAATAGCATAGCCATAAGACTCCAACTTGACATGACAGAAAGCACGATTTGAGTAGTAAGAAGCCACCTGGTTATTTAACTCAATTGCCTCAGTGTACTTCTTTATGGCATTGGGAAACTTCTTTTCTATATAAGCTGTCAGCCAGGAACAACCACAATAAACCACTACTCTTTAAAACCTTTGAACAAGACATTGGCTTCGTTCTTGACTTCTTCAGCTCTTAACTTTTGATCTTCGCTCATGTGCTTGACAATCTTTTATATTCCAAAAAAGAAAGGGAAAGAAAGGGAAAGAAAAATCGAATTCTTCAGTTGTCCAACCAATGAGATTTACAAATCGACCTGGTTACTTGCGCCTGTTCAAAATAAAAAGACGTCTCTTTTGCCTCTCTAATGCTTGGATCAGTTCTTAAAAAGGTGTAAAATTCAACTCTACAAGAGCAATTGAGATACCGTCCTAGTAATCGACTTGATCTTTTTGAGGGCAAGCTGAGTTCTGCAACTTATGGTCACTTTGGTCTATTTTATTCATTATTTGACGTGTTGCACCATTCTAGTCAAGTTTTTTCCAAGTGTTTCATAGCTTTACATTCGTAGATGTTATCGAAGGTAAAAAAAAAAAAACGGCATAAGTAAAGTATACATGTACGTTTAAGAGAGGGTTAAAAGCCTTCTTCATGATAATGCTTGTATCTTTATTTCTCTGGAATTTTAAGTGTAATTAGTCATGTCAACCTTGCAATCACACATCTTTTTTATATAGAGCTAATCTATCCAATCAATTGAGCTGTGTTGAAGTGTAAAGCACTGTATTGAGCATGGAAAAATCTGAGAATGATTGGTACGTATATTTTCTTTTTATACAATTTTTGGATGGCATTATGAATGCGAATTGGGTTTTACGTACTAAATTTTACCTTTGTTTGTCAGTTGTTCAGATAATAAACTAAAAGAATAAACTAATCCGAAAGCTTGTCTTTTAATTGAATCAATCTATCATCTACTTGTGATCTCTAAAGACATAACCGGAGTATGAACGAAAACAAACAAACAAAAAATAGCGCTATTTTAGTTGTAGGGGATCAAACGGCTTGTGCTTTCAAAAAAAATACAAAGAGCTTTTTTTCAGTAGTATCACCCGCGGAATATTCATCCTTTTCGATGCGCAGGTCAATTAATCAAATATATTATTCAAAAATACACTTACTCTTTTACTCAGTTCATGTAAAGAATTTGAATGAAAGACGATGAAAGATGCTCGGAAGGAGTGGTTTCTAAAGTAAGCTTTCATTAATTATAGATCACATATCTAAAGCCACATTGACTATTTAGAGCTTTTTTCTTTCGATTGTCAATATCGATCTGTACCCTTTTGGATATATTTGTATTTGGCCGCATTTATTATTCAGTAACTCTTCAAATATGATACAAAAAACAAATATTCATTAGGTCAGATATGTTTATGATGGTACCATATATCTCGCAGACACGAAACATCCTATACTTAGTAAATAAACCCTCTCTCCTCCATTATCATTTTAAGACACGTTAGTTTTGTATATGAAAGTGCCAAGATAGGATGAAAAAGATTTAAAGTAGTGACCTTTATGCAGGTTTATGAGATTCGACTGCGGCTCATGGCGCATGTGCCAAATATGCGCATTTCGTTTACTACAAATAAGACATCTTCAAGTGTAACCATATTTTAAAAACAGCTGTGATTTATTTGGTAAAAGCGAAGTTGAGGTGTTTTTTTTTGTATTGTCAAAATTGTATGCTGCGGTAACATAAAATACATCGTTAACCACTCCTCTCATTGCCCCTATCACAAATGTCGTTGATTGGGGGAAAAGTGCAGTCATAGGTAACTTAACTCAAGCGTGATTAACAAGAAACCGACGAATTATATTTTTTCTTGGTATAGTCAGCGTTACCATGACAACGACGTTCGGAACGCTAATTTGAGATGCACAATTACTTCATCTCACTTTTTATTCAAAAAAAAAAGACCGTGGCGTAGTGATTATTCGCTCCAAGAAATAAGTGTATGGAGAAACACATTATGAATTAAAGCAATACAATTCGTTTTTCACCTCAAGAAGAAATCAAGTTTTTTTCCCACCATTATTATTATTATTTTCAAGATTGCCCTGAAAATGTCTTTTCTGAACACATCAACACGTAAACCTGTCGATGGAAAACCATGTGACGGGCGCCACAGCTCAAAAAAAGGAAATGTCCGTTCACGCATGCTCAAAAAAAAATACTAAAGCTTGCCGCAGTTGATTTTAATGATCCAAACCTTTAACTAGGAATACATAGTCATTTTTTTTTTAAAAAAATACATGTTGATTTTTCTTTAATCAATATTCGAAGAGTGATCCCATCATGATATACCATTTTAATACAGTCCAAAGAAGAATCTTCGTTTGCGTGATAAAAACCCAAGAAAAACTTTTTATGCCAAAAAAAAATAATCAACCATCGTGTTACATCCACACCAATCAAATCAAAGAAAGGTATACTTTTAGAGATCACTTGTAAAAAAAGAAACAGAAACTGCGGCATTGAACTAAACATATAAAAGAGGTTGAGATTTTGACACATCTTTTTTTTACAATTATTCAAAATAATTAACTCACAAACACATTCTCTACAGCACCTACAGTAATCAAAAAGATAATGTCGTCATCTTTCAACATTACGACTCCTCCTTTAGACTTTAGTTTTGAAAAAACCGATACATTCTACCAGTTTTTCGAGTTTCTTATTTGCATTTTAGAACGTGTGTCTGATGAACACTTCTGGAATTCTCTCGTCAGTGAGCGTGTTATGAACCTTTTGAAGAAGTACTTTGGTAGTGATGTTGTCTTTCTTGGTGTTATTGTTTATGTTGCTCGTAAGTACACATTTGTATCCTTGTTCATATTGATATTAATCTTTTACTTTACGCTTAATAGCTATTATTGGTTATAAGATTCAGGGTATTTACTATTCTATCTACAGCTATATACATGAACGAATGTATGTGACGATATCTATAAGTGAAGACGAAATGGGTTTCTATGCTATTGAAGAATTTATCACTTCTCAAATTTCTGACCGTAAAAACCTTCGTGAGGCCAAAGCTTGCTGTTTCGACGATGAAGATGATGAGATGAATGATGCTATCGCAAACCCTCCTCCCAAAGTTCGTTTATTTCCTTGTAAGTATAAAAAAAAAAAATAGTTAAAAAATGGAGACAAGGGTGACTAAACTTTCATGGAAAAAAATAGTGGATGAAATTGCACAGAGTTTTTACTACAAAGGCTATAAGCTCTGGGTTACCAAAACAAAGAATGGAAATGGCGATAAAGCAAACGATGACCACTATGATACCGGTCTTAAGGAATTTTTCAGCAAAATGAACACCAATCCTTGCTTTGAAATTGTTATGCGCGGTCAAGATATTACTCTTTTAAAGACCTTTATTCAAGAATGGATGAATAAGCATTATGAAGTCAGAAGTGAAAAGGTATATACTTTTTTATGAAATTAAATTTATAGATACATCTTACTCATTCATAATTTTTTTATAATAGTTAACTATCTACAAGTGTTTACCTACCCGCTATGACTCTTATGATTGGCAACAAGTGGCTACCAAGGAACTCCGTTCTTTTGAGAGCGTCATTTTGAAGGAAGGTCAGAAGGAACAGATTCTACGTGATATTCAGACATTCCGTCGCCGTGAAGATTGGTACACCAGCAGAGGCATCCCTTATCGTAGAGGTATTCTTCTCCATGGTCCACCTGGTACTGGTAAAACCTCCATTGTTCAGAGTGTTGCCAGCAAGGTCAACATGAATGTCGCCATCATTAGTCTTTCAGGAAAGATGAACGATGAAAACTTCTCAGTGATGCTCCGTGATTGTCCCCATAACAGTATTTTGGTAATGGAAGATATTGACCATTGCTATATCAGTGATCCCTCTTCTGGAAATAACGACAGCTCTTCAAAAATCACCATGAGTGGATTGTTAAATGCGCTTGATGGTGTTGCTGCTCAGGAAGGTTCCATGATCTTCATGACTTGTAACGATATGAGCAAGATCCAGCCTGCATTGCTTCGTCCTGGTCGTATTGATATGAAGATGGAATTGGGATATACAGATAAGACACAAATCAGCCGACTCTTCTGGCGCTTTATGGGTAAATTGGATAGTGAAGAGAAGGATAAGGATTTGGTAGAACTTGAAAAGAAGTTTGTTGATATGATTCCTGATAATACTGTTACTCCTGCCGAATTACAAAATTTCTTTATTTCCAACGTTGCCTTTAATCCTGAAGATGAAGATGGTGAAGTAGATTACTCTTATTTACTAGATAAAGTACCTGAATTCTTGGAAACTGTTGAACGTGACCGTGCCCAAGCCCTTGAACACAAAGAAAAAAGCAGCAAATAATTAAAATATTTATATATACCCCTTTTTGCTTCATGTATTCCCCTTTCCTTTCCTTTCCTTTCCCAAAAAAGCCAAAAGTTCAAATAACTAATTGTATAATTTTTTTTTCTTTTTTAAATTAATAAATAAATAAACCAAAAATAAAATAAAATTGCAAAAAAAAAAGATGTATATGTGATGCAGTATAAATTGGTTTTATATCATTGAGTAAGCGGTGGGAAGAATATCTGAACAAGAAGAAACTGATGACGCCGAAGATTCCGTTAGATCTGGAGAAGAGGGCTGATAAGGTTTGTAGACGGCTGCAATTGCTGCAAATTCAGCAACAGAAGCCACATTTGACTTTATTGAATAATCTTTAGGCTCTGAAAAATCAGGCATACCGAGATCAAGCACTTTACAAGGTTTGGGTGAAGGCAACTTATTTTCTTTCCATTCAGAGGGACGAGGATAATAGAAATCAAAATTGGATCTGGGGAACGGTGAAGATATAGCAGTAGAGGCAACGGCAGCTGCAGCTGCAGAGGTGGCAACAGTGGCGGCCATCGAAATGGATGGACGGTAACACGTGAAGTTGAAATCGTCCTGTAACATATTCTCTTGCTGTTGACAAGGTCGCTTATCATATATTTTATGCATATCACTCGTTCTATTTGTGGTAGCAGCAGCAGCAGCAGCCGAGGCGGCTGTATATGAATCAAAAGAGCCCAGTAAGGTTGGGTCAAATGACGATGCGTCGTTGGGAGAGGGTGTTGTAGGTTCAGCCTCCGCCTTGACAGGACTCAGGCACCCGTTACGTCTAGAGATACAAAAAGGGCAATGCCTGACAAACTTGGCGATAAGCTCTTTTGGAATCCAAGAATATCTTTTACGTACCTAATTAAATAAATATGGAATGAGTAACATTCTTATATATATATTTGGAGATTATTCTTTGAGAAAAATAAATAAAAAATAAATACCAAAGCTGATGTTTTATCTCTACCGCCATGATGTGCCTCTGAATGTGCCATAACTAATATTACATAAATTTTTTCACGAATAGCAACAGGTTTATCATCGTGAATGACACATTCTGCACCGTTAATAACTAAGAGCTGAAACATTTTTTTAACCCAAAATCGAAACTGGGCTGTTGAGATGCCAGTGTTTTTAGGATCCTTCAGTACTTGCAAAATCAGGTTATATCGTTGATTATCCACCAATGCCTTGTCTCTTTTTTTATCAGATAGGTTATTAAGATACTGCTGTATTATTTCTTCAAATTCAAAAGGGGAAGGATACTGTTGGTCACCCGATAATCGGTAATCATTTTGGTATCGTGTATATAAGCAACGTGAATCACCGCCTCCTGATTCCTTATCATCAGTACTGTATCTTTCAGTCATTGGACTATCAATATCATCACAATTAGTTAAATTATTCATCAAAATAGTATTTTTGAGACAAAGAAAAGGAATTAATATATGTATGTACGTAAGAAAGAAAGGGGGAGAACAAAATAGAAATAGGGTGAAAACTTTTTTTTTTTAAAAAAAAGATAAATAAATATAAATATTATAAAATGGCGGGAAAAAAAAAAGAGAGAGTGAAAGAAAGAAAGAAGGTGGACCTTTCTAACGGGTATTTCATTACTTTATTTATACTTATTTACATTACTCGACAGAAATAAACAACAAATTACGGGGAAAGTGTGTCAAAAACCAATAATTTTTTTTATTCCTTTGAGATTAAATCATATGCATGTTCGGTGCCCATCCAATTCCTTGACGTACATAAACTCTTTTTTTATTTCTCTTTACGATTTTCAAACGGCAAGTTTTATCATCTTGCCTCCTTCTTTTCTTTGCTTTTTTGTTTACAGATCTTTATCATTTTATTGTTCTTATATGAGAGAGACGTTGAACAAAATAAAAACAATAACGTTAGATTAGGTAAAATGCTAAATAGACAAACGATCCACAGATGTTTATACATGGATTTGTATTTATGCGTATATTTATACATTTATAGATACATGTATATACGTGTATATATATTTACACGCCTTATAGTAATAAAAACAAAAAAGTGGTGGTGAGAGGTGGAGAAACTAAAGAAAAGGAAAACAGCTCTGGGTGCAGGAATTTTTGTTAGTATAAGTGTACATATTCAAAGTTTAAACAAAATTAATAAGGCGTTTTTGTTTGTGTTTTCAAAAAAAAAATAGAGAAATACATTCTGTACACACATACTGAACCCGATCCAATTAACCCAATAAAGTAATCTTTGATGATGTCTTGTCAATACTTTATTCGATCAATTTTTATTAAATTTGAAAACACTCAATCCATAGAGTCGATCTTTAATTCAATCAAAACAAATGTAGGCTTGTGTATGCCAGTATTACATATTTGCATTTGTATGTATTTGACGTACGTTTGATCCATAAATGTAAATGTATTTTAGAATGTTTTAAAGGGTTAAAAAGAAAACAAACATGAGGACAATGAAATTCAAGGCATACCGTTTTTCTATTTGGACACCTGATTATATGAATATATAAATGCAACCAAGTTATTTTATATAAAATGAAATGATATGAAACGTTAGATTTCTAAAGTACAACCTATTTACTCGTATTTCTTTTGGTATAAGGTATGTGTACAATAAATTATTATTCCTCAAAGAAA
>VCJG01002347.1:9783-35487 GCA_024140375.1 Backusella westeae | reverse complement strand
GAAATAAAAAAAAATTTTTTTTTTTTTTTTTTTTTTTTAAAAAAAACGATGATATAAAATGATTGGCTCTCAATCACGTTTTAAGTAGAAGTATAAAGTATTTTATTATTATTATTAGTTTTGACCAAAGAATCGTGTTAAAACACTCAAGTAGTGAGAGTTAATTGTGTCTTTTTCGTTTTGATACAATGTCATTAAAGAACCCATTGATAACATAAACATGAAGATATCTCCGTGTGGTATATTTTTAACATATCCGTTTTTAAGCCATGTCTTCCACAATGATTCTAAGGCTCTGGGAAGACAGTATAATCCAAGTTCTATCCAACAAAAAGGTTAATTTAATGCCCTTATTGATTTTTATCTAAATATTTACCTAATTGACGTCCTGGGGCTTCAATAAATACCATTGAACCAGCAACAGCACCAGTAGCTGCGTAAATCCAAGGAACATCTCGTCCAATTAAACGACGTAACCAGCACGGAGTAGATAATCCCGCCGTGACATACATCGTGAGGAAAAGGGCTGATCGTACACAGGATAATGTAAACTTTTGCATTACGGATGATGGACTATTTCCTCGTGTTAGTTACTTTGCCCAAGTTTTAATGATATTTATAAGCATTGCACTTACTCCTTTGCTAGTTTACCAGTGTTAAAGGCCAAGAGCATAATCTATTATATAAAACCGTCAATCACGCCTTCTTTTCTTCTCCCCAAGATAATATATATATAATAGAACCATTTTGTTATTCAAATGCCAATTATTACTTACCACGTTCAAGGGGACGTAAAGCTTAAGGGATCTAGCGAACTCGTCCTTAAATAAGCCAAACTTGTCTGTTGTACAGTTTACATTCATAGGATGTTGAACAGCGCACATGATATATTTGTGGAAGAGTCGGGAAGGAATGGTGCTTCCGACATTAGGGCTTACATTCTCCGAGATAAATTCACGGCTGGATACACCAGGAGGTATCATAATGTTTGTCTTATCTTCATTAAGCTGATGAACGGTTGTGCCGACCAATTCCGCAACGCGTCCAGCCATACCGTGGTAGTTTTTCTTGAAACCGGAGTGTGTTAATAAAAATTCGAGGTATGATTTGGGCAAGGTATCACCATTGAAAAGGAAAGCATAAATGATTTGTGCGTTTGCAATCATCATGACGCCGACACCAGAAAAACGTTGGATGAAATGGGCCAAGCGATCGTCCCACTCTACCTTTCCGGGGTGTGCTTCCTTTCTATACATCTTCCAACGTTTCATTAACCAGGCACCGTTAAACTGAAGAGCACGTGTGAATAAGTACAGCATGATTGACTGTCTTCTGCGTTTATCGCGATCAATGGCAAGAGCCAATCCTGCAATACTTCCTGCGATGAATGCATTCAAACGATCCGACTCTTTGTCACCTGTTTTTCTATAACGTCTTAATGCGCACAATATGCCCTTGTAACTGCTGATAAATGTACTGAGGAAAAGTGAAAAGAAGATAGTATCTCTACAAGTGTTGTGAAAAATAAATATAAACAAATAAGTAAGAAGCTTTGTTTATTATTATTATTCTTTGTTTTAATTAAAAACTTACTTGCCAGCCATTTGTTTCAAAATTCCAGGTCTAGAAAGAAGTGGGTTATAAATCATCATGGTACTCTACTAACCAATCAAATTTTTTATTTATTGTATCTTTACCTCTTCATGAGCTTTCCTGTTAATAAAGGAGGCAAAATACCAATAAGATACTTTACTACAAAAGCAACCGTAAACGCCTTCAAAAAGCCTCTAGTACAGTTTTGCGAGCAAGTCTTTCCTTCGTGACGACATAATGTTGGTCTTTCCTTCTCTTTGGCTGTAATATCGATATTAAGCTGTCTCAAATTATGGCTAAAACAGATATAACATTAATATCTTGATTCGTCCTATAAAAGAAAGAAAAGTTTACCTGCTGAGACGCTTTAGTTTTTCTTGGAAGGAATGGATCGAAGATAAAACCGCTTCTGTTTCTTTATTTGTCAATAGTCTCGAGACAATACGTGCTAAACTCTCGAGGAAGTTCTCATAGTAAGAAGCCGGAATATCTGGCATTCCTTCGGGTGCTGACATTTTGGTCGTTGTGAAAAATGAATGAATGTAAGCAGAAACAAGCAAAAAGAAGAAGAGGAAAAAAAGATATATTCTTAAATAGTTGTTGAGTTTCAAATCCTAAAAAAGAAAGTTGGGGATTACCCACATGATGTTTAAATCGAATTAATATTTTTCACAACCAATTTTAGCATGATTGACCTTAGTCATATAGAAACCATAAAACTACCCCACTTTTACGAGCCAAGAAAGTACTGACAAGCTTGTCTTAATTCACTTTATGTTACATTGCTTTTGCTTTTTGCTCGTTTTTTTTACGTGATTTGCTTTAGTTCTTTTTATAGCCTTCCCTTTCTTTGTTTCTTACTTGGTTTGATTTCACATTGTCTGTGATTCATGGTTAACTGAGATTAAATTCACTTTATATATGCGGGTGCAACCTTCTTTTCTTTAATAAAGATACACAGACTATCTTTCGTTTGATTATAAAAAGTATAATGCTTAATATATATATTAATAAGAGTCTACCCTTGTCATTAATTGAAGTTTAAATCGATTTTGGTTTCAAGTGCTTTTGTATCTCCAATCAATTTGTTGCGATTCCCATTTCCTGTCTAAATGGTTTAGACAGATCTTTTGTTCTGACAAGTACCTTACACAGAAGTAGAAGAAGAAGAAGAAGAGATGGAGTGAAATACTTACAAGCTAGCGACGCTTTTATCGCTTTGGAGTAACAATGACATATAAATAATGATGAGCATATCATTTCCACATTGGAAATAAACAAATCAAATGACCATACCTTATTCTTCTCATACGATGACTGACAGACGTCATGTTATAGATTGTAAACCCCATTTTTTTTCCAGAAAAAAAAGAGTTTGTATAAGGTATTGGGAGTATATTCCACAAAGGTAACGAGAAAAAAAATTGCACAGCGATCTCCCTATTATTATATGCAAGAGAACAGCCATAAAAAATAGTGGTATATCATTTAGTCTTGTTCAGTAAAGTAAAGTAAATGAAATAAATACTTATATCTTTTATTTGACGTTTTATTTGACATCAAAATACTGTAATATGCCACTATTGAGTCTTCACTTTTTTAGAAGATGTCAATACTGATCTGATGCCTTTAAAAATTAAATACAATATAAATCCAAATACAAACAACACACTAGCGATAATTGCTCCTAGTATTGCGAAAAGATCGATGTTATGAGCCTTAATAAACGACATATTGCGGGATGCCTCATAGCGGTGTGGCACTTTTCCATCAACGTGCGAAAATGCAACTTCTTCAACAACATCTGCTCCAATTTTGGCGCCATTTCTTGATCGAATCTGTGCAATGGCTTGCATACGCTTTAAATTCTTCTCTACCTCGCCATCCTCATCCACAACAACCTTTTTAATAATCTCGGCAGCTTCCGGAATAGACATGGTTGATCTCAATACACCTCCTGTTTTTGCTCTTTCAATCATTACCGAATTTCCGGGCTGGTCTCCAAACACGGGGAAGAAAATCATTCTTACTCCCTTGTAAATAGCTTCAATACACGATCCAAATCCGCCATGAGATACAAATACTCGGGTAGAGGGATGGGATAATATAGCCAGTTGAGGAGCCCATTTGATAAAGTGTACATCAGAGTTTTTGTTTTCTAATAATTCTGCAGCTGAATACTTTTTACCCGAGGCTAAAACAATATCTTGGGCCAAGCGGTTATTTGTCATAGATCCTGCCCAAATAATGCCATCGAGGTCACCGGCTTCATAAACTTCGAATAGAGCTGTAAGAATAAGTCTGACAGTCTTTGGAGATGGCTTGGCATGCTGTCCAAATGAAACATATGCGACACGTTTATGACTATCCAGGTATTTTAAAAGTTCAGCAGTTAAGGGTTCGTATTTTCTTGGAATAATTGGACCAACTTGTTCTACAAGAGGACCCAGTGGTCTCGCGGGAGTCATTCCAAAGTAGTTGTTGATGAGTTTGATGGAGTTTGATGAATCTTCAGCAGGAGTTGATATTCCAGTGATACCGAGATCTTTTTTTCTTTGAGACAGCTCTTGAAATGATTCATAGAAGCTCCAAATAATATTTGCGGGGAAGATAAACTTATCATAAAAGCGTTTGGAAAGACTAACGAATTCTGTGGTGTAATCATCCATCATAACACCGTTGTTGTTGATATAGGGTGCGGAAGTATCTGCTAGCTTGATTAGTAGCCGAATAACATATTAGATAGGTACTTATTATGGTATTTACCTGGAGTCAATCCTAATGTGCATGTCACAATAAACGGGATATCAGCTGCCATAGCAGCATGTCTACATGTATCTAAGAAAGAGTCGCAAATAACTGTATCAAACTTATTTGTTTTAAAATAGTCAATGAGAGCATAATAGTCTATACACATCAATAGCATAGGTGAGTACATCTCTTTTGTTATTATATCATCAACATCACATGTCTGTATCTTACCCTTTTCCCAATCAGATGTTGCTCCTTTTATCACATCAATAAACAAGCTCAAAATATTATCTCTTTCTTCAACGGAGTCTAAAACATCTTCTTTAATTTCTGGATCTGGACCAATGGAAACAGTATGTATTTGAGGATATCGCTTGCCAAATCCAAGGCCATGATCCTTTTTATCAATGGTATAAAAAATCAACGTTAATAATGATTTGGGGAGATAAAATAAAAACATTATTTTACCTTTGTAAGGAAAGTGACGTTGTGACCACGATCAGCAAGCTCATCAAGAATGGTGAGAACCCAAGTCGTATGTGAAGATCCTCCAATGGCACAAAAAAAGCCAATGTTTTTGGGTTCAAAATAGGTTTCAGTAAGAGAAAGCAAGTTGTCCTTTTCTGCTATAGAGAACTTGGACAATAGCAAAACGCTTAGAGAAAGCAATAAATTGGTTTTGAAACGCATTTTTTTTCTATCAAAATGTGTTTTTTTAAGAAACACGCTTTATATAAATCCGCGGAGATCAATTAACAAAACGTTAAGTTAAAGTTCAAAATATTTGGTTGGCTAAGAATGGTTTTCTTGTTAAGCCTGCAGCTCTCTTGTTTCAAAAAAAAAGTAAATATATTCTTGCTGAGTATGCGATGCTGGATTAGCATATTTCCTTCACTCTGTAACCAACTCGTATTTTGTTCTTTTCATTCGAAATGAAAGCTCTTTTTTGCTGCGCCACTGTAATTTTGAAACCCAGGCTACCGCAGCAATAAAAAAAGAGGAACAGATGCTTTTCTCTTTGATATATTAGGGGGTTTCAAGAAAACGAAAAAATTTTCCAAATTAATAAGAAAAGTTTTTCTAATTATGGAGAAAAAGTTGGTGAGAAAGAAAATGGGTTAAGGGAAGTAGGCTTTTATTATTAACCCACATCCGAAAAACAGACATTTTGCTCCTTAATAGTCCTTAATCAGCCTCGAAAAGTGTATATGATCTCCAAAAAAACGTTAATGGTTGGTGAGACTACACTAAAGGCGTGACAATAAATAACACTCTAAAAAATTAAATTGTTTTAGATTCATTTGAATGCCTTTATTTGTATTAAAGAAATTCATTTATATGGATTTGAGTTATATTAATAATAAGAAGTTAGAAATTAAATGAGGCTCAGGCGTGTTTTCTACAAATAAATAAGAATACCAATACAAATAGAAAGCATCTCGGGTCGATTTAACTTTACAGTTTCTGATATCATTAGAAACAGAACATAATAGGCACTATTCATTGTCAATGGAACGCCATAGACTCTATGAGCAGAATGTGCTCCTCTTCGGATCTCGGTATTATCTTGGATATCATCAATTCTACAAAAGTAAAAAGAAAGTTCAATGGATATTCTTTTACGGAACTTGTATTGAATTTATATAAATATAGACATAACACATCAAACCAGCGCGATGAGTTGCCTGGGCCATTTGTGAAATAAACTTCATATCCTCTTCCGGTACATCCATCCAATATTTAAACGCAGAAAGCAAATTCATTTTCATGTCCTTCCCAGTGTTGGGTCGTAAATAGTTTTAAGGTTCAAGAAGCCCCTACATTTCAAAAGTTATGTTAAACTACATCATAATAATCCATTTGGTTTAGTTTTACCTCCTTGCCAGATTTTTTTCCAGAAATGTGTGATTTATTTTCAACTTGAAAATTTGACATTTCAAACCATTTATAGATAATATGTAAGCCATTTCCCGATACTGTTGCAAGTTGCGATAAAAATATACATGTGCTTGAAGCTACATGATACATTTCCTTCGTTTCATCTGAGAACTTAGAAGTGGCTATAAAGGATATTGAGATTTTTTCCCCTTTACATATTGTTCTGGAACCGCATCAACGTGGGTAATATTTCTCTTATCATAATATGTATCATTTCTCTCATGTATCGTAAACTTATAGATTAGGCGTTTTGATAAAATTCAGCTGATAATTATCAAATGTTCTATATATTTACATACACATTTCTTCCCATGTTTTATATCTTACTTAATATTACTCAAATAAACCTCATCGTATAAAACTACAATGTACAGTCGGTACAGCAATTTCAATAGTTTATATATACATAGCCAAATAAATGTTACTTCTATAGATCAACTTCTTTAATAATGTTGCATGCAAATAAACTCTTGTACAAGTTTTCCTGAAAAGACTGGTAACATTAGAAGTCTAATAGAGTATTTAGCTCGAAACCATTTATATTAACAATTCGAATTTATAGGATACTTTATTATCTCAAATTGCATTGAACATTTACTAAATTTTAAAATCTTCAACTTTTGAAGACCTCGTGCCATTAAGACATCCAAAATGGTATTGAAACGGCGCCTGTCTGGGCTGGGCTGGCGGGTGGCTTTTTTGGACTCACGTCATTCTCGAGTCTGATTGGCTAATTTTATTATGGAAAAATAAAAAGTGTCAACAGCCCCCCCTTCCTCTTTGCTTGACTGGTTTTCACTTCAAACATGCCTAGAATTCATGATCTCTGTGCCCGCGTTCAAAATGGGTTCCGTGCTAAACTTCAGACCATTGCGATACCTGAAACAAAGATGAACTTGGCAATTTCCAACATTCTTTACAAGGAAGGTTTTTTGACGTCTGTGACCCGTGGAAATCACATTGGCCCTGACAAAGAGTTCACTGCCACTACCAACGAAAATGTAGCTACCAGACGACTTTGGTTAAACTTGAAATACAAGGAAAACAACCCAGCCCTTTCTCAACTAGCACTTGTTAGTAGACCCTCCAAAAAGGTCTACTTTAGCGTAAACGAACTTAAAAACCTCGCTAGCGGAAATAGATCTCAGTTTATTAAACCTTTACAACCCGGAGAAATTGCTATTATCAACACAAATAAGGGCGTTTTGGAGCTTCAAGAGGCTATTGAGAAGAATGTTGGTGGAGAAGTTATTTGTCGTGGCTCATAGATTAATGTGAATAAAAAAGAATAAAGGAAACTGTAATATAGACGGAGTCGTTGATTGTATACTTGAATCTATTTAATAATAAACGTAGTTAAATCAATGCAAACAATAAAAAGACATATTTTATTAATAGTGATGGTGCTTTGATATAAAGGATAATGGTATTACAGTAACGATCAAGCGAGAAATATTGAATATCGGGGAAAAGGGGTGTTTGGTTAAAAGCTCAAGTAACACTGTTTAACAGGTACATGGATTTCTATTGTATTTGGTGGTAAACTCTATAGATTGACAGTTTGTCATATTATCATTATAGCTGGGAAAGTGGTAACAATCACTTTAGACGTTGATTCAGGGTCCACCACAAGACCTGTGTTATTGGGACATACCATTCGCTCAAGCTATCTGTCTAGCACGGCTAACTGTAGGTACTAGAAATGCATTCTATATCATTTCAGAAATTTCTAGTGAAGACATCTACAATAGTCCTTCGATAAATCCACCGTGAGGTAGGTTCACATTTCGATAAACTTTTCCTTATTTCAACCCACTCTTTGGTTGGCTCAATTCATTCTTCTCTTTAAATTCACCAGTTTAGTTGTCCCCTTTGGTATGAATTTATCGAGGGACAACTGTAATTATCTTGGAAAAGTAGTTGCTACCTTCCTTCCTTCCTTCCTTCCTTCCTTCCTTCCTTTTTTTTTACATGTCAATCAATATCTTGTCTTTTTTCTTTTTGTATTGAATTCAAGATCTTGTCTGCATGCACGATATTTTTAAAGGTATTACAGTAGAGTCTGGAATATGGAAACACGGGATTTGGAAACTACTAATGATTTGGAAACAACCTCCATCTTAAAAGAAGTAATATTTCGGCTTGTGATTGGCTAGATCTCGTTCGATTCCTGTCACATATCGATTTTACAGCGTAAAATTTGGAAATGGAAACGCAGTTTTTGATCCATTTTCAAGTTTCCATATACCAGACTCCACTGTATAAAGCCAGGACATATCGTTCGGAGATACGACCATATGCATATGTTCGTGTGTCCAATATTTGGTCAAAGTCTATAAATACATTAGTACATCCTTGAGTGATTTGTAAATATGATTACTACACACATAGTTTGATATTTATGGCATAATTATTGAATGGTATTCTATATATTTAATGTAGCCCTCGATATTGAACACTACTCAATTGTATACATTTTCAGTTTTTAAATATCAATCAGCATGGATAGAAGAAACTCAAATCAAAATGTTTTTCCTTTTGTTTCAAAGCAAAGCTGATCTTGTGGAGTTTTCCTTAATCAAATTAGAAAGATATCCATTTTAAGTAGCTTGTTCAAATCACCATTCATCACCTTTTTTATTAATAATTAATTAATAAAGATATTCTTCTGAAACATGCAAAGTGGCTCTCACTCTATTATTGGTCCAAAAAAGGCAATTTTAATATATACTGAATTTTAAGATGTGCTTAATGCTGTTTCACTATGACTCTTTATAAAAAAAAAGGCAATTCATTCTACTTATTCTTTTGGGCACAGAGCCGAATTTAACTTTATTTTATTCTTCCTTGGAATAGTCATGAACTACAGATCGTACGAGTTTATCTGATAATCAACCAACAGTATTGACTTTTCATACAGATTAAATAAATATGATCAAGCTACAAGTGAATGATCTCTATTAGAAGCTGATTTTATTTTAAATCATGTTGATCAGCCATATTTCCGGTTTATTATTGATCCTTGAAGATTCTATAAGGTTAGAATAGCATGATACAAGTAAACAGTTATGGTTATTTGCTTTATATTTATATTGTAGAATGTGTATTCTGATATATATATTTTATAAAACGCCTTTTTTTTAATTCTCAAAAAAGGTTTCATTCTTCTAGACCAAATGCTTGGCTTTGCTGGCATAGATTGGACTATTTTCGTTTTCTTCATCTTCTTTCATTTCCTTTGAGAAATGTGCTGGAAAGTTATTCGTTGATTCGATATCACACTTTCGGCCTTCGTTTACTTTTTGGGTGAAAAAGTAGCTTCTCAAAAGTTTTTATTCACAGATTAAGCAAGCATGTGTCCCACTTACAGCGGGGTTTGTTCTTTTTTTTTTTGTGTTATTTTTACAAACTTGGCATCAACAAGTCAAGCTAGTTTCTTTTCTTTTCTTACTTCTTTTCATTCAATTCATAGTATATTTTATCAATTAAAACTCTCGACTATTTTTCATATCTTTCTGCAAAACATAATTTTAGTTTCCATAGTTGACGGCTAATTCCATGACACTAAAATTCACTAATGACAACCAAACAATGGAGGAATGTCGACAACAGAATGGTCATTACTGGAAGGTCATCGAGAAGCAGCGCTGTTACATTCAAAAATTGCAGACATTAATGGTCCAAGTATCTAACGAAAATGAAGCACTTGTCAAAAGAAACAGAGAACTCGAAGGACATTCAATTAGTAGCGCAGAAACCCCTCCTTACTCGGACACAATGCAGCTTGTTAAGGAGCTCTTATCTCAAGTCAATTCACTCGAACATGTAATTGGTCCAAACATGAGTCCTGTACCACCACCAAGGTCTCCCTATCGTGTGAATGGAGGCATTACTCCCATTGCTGCTGAGAATAATGTTCCACAATCTATTGTCGATCTGCCAAAACGACCCCCAGCTTTAAAATTGACAATGTCAAATCACTCGCCGCTTCATTTACGTTCAGCTCAAGAAACAGACAACACAAATCGCGATTTTCTTACTTCCCCCCGTCGTCCTGCACATCACCCTTCATCTCCGACCTTTCATTCACCTACTACCCCATCATCGGATTTTTCAAGGGTGACATATGAATCAGAGAACATTGTGTCACCAAAGCCAAGTACTAGTCCGGGAAAATTCATTTACCACAATAGCAGCGGTAGCAGTAGTAGCACTAAGGACAAGCAGAAACTGCAGTATTGTTCAGAAAGCGCAGAATCTCTAGAGCACAATAGACTGGCACGACTGCCTTCAGTAGATCGAGATGCAGGTCGAGATTCAGAAAACTTTAGTTTAATCGATGCGTATGTCAGAGATTTAGACCTTCCTGAAAAGCCTCATCGAAAAAGCGTTTCGGAACCTAATACTCCAATGAAGGCACGTACTCCTCGGTATGATTCACTTGCACAGAATAATTCAAACAACAATTCCAATCCCTTGAACAGCGTGGAAGAGCGAATGAAAATACTTAATAACTTGGCTAACATTTCGATCAATGTCACTCAGCCAACCCACAGGTCGAAAATATCCCCTACATTTGTTATTTCAGTCTGTCGTCAAGTACGAAGTGAAGAGGACTATCCTCTCTGGGAAGTATCAAAGCAATTGTCGGATTTTGCTCATTTGGACCTCAATGTAAGCCTCAGTTGCCTTGATTAATAATATTTTATGCTTATTTTTTTTTTTTATTAAAAACATTGGTAGCTCAAGAAAAACTCAGCGATTGCATCCAAACTAAACAAATTAACAGATTCCTCCATATTTTCATCTCGTGCCTTTTCCAAATCAGAGGACCAAGTAGTATGTGTGCTATAGCAATCGACATTAACGAGAAAAAAAATATTGATTATCTTCATACATTTATTTTAGACAGCTATTCAAGAATATTTGCAACATGCTATTGGCTTGAGATTAATAGACTCCTCCTCACTCTGCACTTTTTTATGTTCGGAGTCAATTGAAAATGTGGATGGACGTCATATAAGCGTGAGTGTACAACATCTTCCGCAGCTTTTTTTTTTTGTGAAACTGATATTTATACATGTTTTGTTTAGCCCGATCTTGTACAAGGTTATCTTGCCAAACGTAGAAGAAATTTTGGGGGAAGAAAGAAAAGATATTTTGTGTTAGAAAATGAATTTATGAAGTATTATGAAAGCGTAAGCCCACCCCTCCTTCTCTTTATCACCAAATGAAAACACTTTTTAACATATAAATTCTATTTTTAGAAAGAAGGCACCTTTTTGGGAATGATTCGACTATCTAATTCTCAAATTAGTGACCATATTCCTACTGATCATGAGAGTGAAGCTGGAGGGTATGGTTTTGTAATTCTGGAACAGCGAAAAATAGCATCTAGCCGTCTGTATCGACACACGCTTTTTGCAGACTCAATTTCTGAGAGAGAAATGTGGATTGACATGCTAAAAAAGAGCACAGATATTACCTTTATAGAGGATGGTAACAGGCATCTGCTTTCTGAACCAAAAGTACTGAACAACATTGATAATCTTATTTTGGAGCCATCTTCTTCAACGGAGAGTATAAGAGTAGCCACTGTGCGAAAGAGACCAAGTATGGATTATGTATTCAGCTATCTCCCCGGGTCTGGAAGCCAGCGTCGCTCTTCTGTTAATAATACCATGCAAGAGTCGATCAGTGCACCACATACACCTAATGATATGACTTTAGTACATGATAATGACGATTCTGATCCTAAGATTCCAAAACCTCGTTCTCCACGACGTGTACTATGGGGGAAAAAGAAGAACAACAATAACGAACTGCTCTCTCCCACATCTCCTTCTTCGTCCATTTTACCGGTTCCAGCAGATGGTGTACATCCATATAGTGAAGAAGAGGATAGAAGCGGGAATAGGAAAACGTTTGGTATTCCATTAGATAATGTTGTATCAATTTCAAAAATATATAACAATTATCAGTTGCCTTCTATTGCACATCGTTGTATTGAATATATAGAAGAGAAAAATGGGCTACTTGAAGAAGGTATATATCGAATGAGTGGAAGCAGTCTGAAACTACAATTATTAAGAAAGAGGTTTAATGAAGGTAATTAATCCATGCATAAAATATATTATTATATTGAATATAACTGAGAGTGTACTAACAACCACTTCATTTATACACTCACATATGATCTATTTAGAAGGAGATATTGACTTGCTAGTTGATGAAGAAAATCATGATGTACATGCAATAGCTGGGTTACTAAAGATGTGGATTCGTGAATTACCTGAAAGCATATTAACGGAAATACTACTTAATGATTTTCTACAGAGTTTAAGTAAGTTACACAAGTAGAAAATGTGTATAATTTACCTAATCCACCGAATTACTAGGACTCAATGAAAAAGAAGAAAGAACAAATGAACTAAGTCGTTTAGTTTCGCAACTCCCTCTCATTAATTATACTTTATTACGCACTCTCTGTTCTCATTTGATTCGTGTCATTCAAAATGCCGAAAAGAATAGAATGACATTACGCAACATTGTAATTGTATTTTCAGCTACTTTGGGTATACCTTCGGGCGTTTTTAGTTTATTACTTACAGACTTTGAATGTATTTTCTCAACAATGCGGTATCAAGATCGCATCACACCCCGACACAGATATAGTAAAATCTCACCACTCTTAAACATCCAGGACGATTATACAGCCTCTGTCCCGATTCAGATAAAAGTCGAGAACTATGAGAATTCTGACAGAAACAGTTTCCATTATCAAGATTATGCACCAAAGAGTACTATTGATTTAGAAATTTTAATTGAAGGTATAGCTTTTTTTTTTTTTTACATTTTCAATATTGAGACACAAATGTATTCATGTGCCCTTCTCTTTAGATAACCCACTATCATTTGACGATGATGAAACTTTAGTTTACGAAGATGAATCTTATTTCAGTGAAGGCGAACTTGGAGTGGCTTACCTTGCTCATAGACAAAATGCTAATGCAAATACTACCATTCATAATTAATCTCACATTATCATCCTTTTTATCATACTTATTTATACATCAAACGCATGCAATGCAAGTTTATATTTAATAAAGTTATACTTAATCTACCTTTTATTTTTATCCCAAAAAAAATGTTTATAGGATGACACTATTAGACAGACTGTTGTTATTTTAAGACTAGGCCTGAATTTTTAGGATTGTGATTGATACATATTAATATATAAAAAATATACAAATGATATTTTTATTATAACAAATTATAGATAATAATGATAGAAAGAAAATAAAAAGGATGTATTAATATTATGGAATATATTGAGCACAGTTATATTAGTAAAAGAGTCAGTAATTATACACGAATAAGAGCAGGTGCATATGCTGCAAAAGAGAATAAAAGACCTCCCAGTAAACCAGTAACAGGAAGGGTTAAAATCCAAGAGAAGAAGCACCATGAAAGCATTTTCCAGTTAACAGCACTTAATTTACCGTTACAAAGACCGATTCCAACAGTAGCACCAGTGATACAGTGAGTGGTCGAAACGGGTAAACCTAGTTTAGAACAAGTCAATACAGTCAAGGCAGCAGCAAGTTCAGCAGAGAAGCCACGACTGGGTGTGAATAGAGTAATATTGTTTCCAAGAACTCGGATGATTTTATATCCGAAAGTGGCAAGGCCAATATCTATAGCGATACCCCCATAAGCAAGAATCCAAAGTGGAACTGGAACTTTTCCTGAAACGTCTACAGTAGCTGTTTGCCATATTTGATATACAGAAGAAAGGGGGCCAACTGCGTTTGATACATCATTGGAACCATGTGCAAATGAGGCCATGCAAGCTGTGATAACTTGTAAGAAAGAGAACATGTATTCAACATCACTATCGTAGATCTCGGCAGCATCGTGAACAGACTTTATTTTAGTATTGTTCAAGTTACGAACGTCCTTTCGAATACCATGAAGTAAAATATTAAGAGTCTTTTTCTTTACTCTCTCGAATAATGTAGTAGACTCTTTGACACCAGGATTTTCGACAGTTTCAACAACGTTAGACTCTTCTTTTTCCTGCTCGTTTTGCTCTTGTTCTCCTTTTTCATGAATTGAACCGCTTGCAGTACTTTTTGTTTCCTTGTCATTGCTTTCAGGATCTTGGCGTTTGATAGGGCGAGGAGACAAAAAGAGAATAACGGGAATATGATACCATCTAAGCTCTTCTCGATTGACAACACGGCGCTTTAGCCAAGGGCAGAAGAAGAAAATAGCAAATAGGGCAAGGATACCACCAACGCCAAATGAAATACCAACGATTGTTCCAGTGCTAAGTTTACTTGCACCAGTACCAGGAGCACCCTTATAAATCAAGTAAAAGGCTTCAATAGTAGCAGTAAAGAAGAAATAAACGGGGATAATACGCAAAGCCCACTTGATACTGTCCTTACGGCGTAAAATGGCGTATTTTGTGATGGAGTAAATGATAGCTGCAACAACACCAGCAGCAGCGGGGGATAGGAACCAAGAAGTAATGATCTGACCAACACCACCCCATCCCCATTCAATAGAGCCTCCTCCAAAAGCAGCGATACCCACACCAATGATACTACCAACAATAGAATGAGTTGAGGAAACAGGCCATCCGTATTTTGTAGCAATAAGAACCCAAGAGGCTGAAGCACAAAGAGCGCAAGTCATACACAACATGAGGATTTCGGGTGTATCAACAAAACGTTCAACAGATAAGATACCGCCTTTGATTGTGTCAGATGTATTAGCACCAAGCAAGAGCGCACCAAGGAATTCAGTAAAGCAAGCAACTAAACAAGCCTGGGCCAAAGTCAATGATCCAGAAGCAACAGACGTGGCAAAGGAATTAGCAACATCATTGGCTCCCAACCTATATTGTTAACAGAAATAAAAAATAAAGTTTAAAAGGGGTTGGTTTAGTGTTTGAAGGAGAAAATGCTTTAAATCTTTCACTTACGCATAAGCATCAAAGAACGCTACAGCGGTAGTTAAACCAAACATCCAAGTGTAATCATAGGGATCCATGATTGTTATAGTTTTATGATTTAGAAGCTTTGTTGATATGGGATCAGAAAAAAAAATATGAAAAAAAAGTTGTTTATATACTTATGCCTTAATAGAAGCCAAAGTTACACTAAACTAAGTAAGTGATTATTTCACCAATAAAATTAAATCCTGAAACCACGCCGTAATGAAAATCTGTCAATATCCTTTGTTGCATTGATGGAATGCTTGGATTTACTTGGTATCCGTCTCTTCTTTTTTTTTTATACTGCAAACATATAAAAAATAGGGTTTTCGAAATAAATCATGATCATAACAAAGGATATGGTTCGTTGATTCATCGCTTGAGATTCTTGTACTCGTCTTGACTTTTTCTTTTTCCCATTTATTATCATTATTTTCGCTCGTGCTATAACTTTTACAAATTATCTCGAGAAGTCGGATCATTTCTAGGAGTTCTACATAAAACAAAATAGATCGACCTCTTTAACCCAATATTCTCTATGAATGATATGCATTTTTTATAAGAATTAATTACTGTTTTTTCACTTTCAAATAAAGTATATAATAATTACCCCAGTGTTTTTAATTCATTCTTATTTATCGCACAATGTCATAAAATTGAACTAGTTTGATCTGTAAACAGGAAGTCATGTGAAGGTGTAGAATAAATATATACAGTAAAAAAATCGGACTGAGGTAACACCTTGGTTCTGGGCAATTACCACTTTTACTTATTTACGACACATTGACCAGATTTGCCACATCCTTTTAAATAAATAAGAACATTTTTGTTGCAATATAGCATCATAATCTTGATATATTTATCTTTATATATATCACTTCTAACATTAAACTACAGTAACTTTTCATGAGTTCTCTTCTTGATTCTGATGTACAATAGGTTGGTTACGAAATAAAAAATTGACAAATCAAAAAGTGAAATTGATAGAGAATGCCATTTATCCAAAAAGTAGTGTATATAAACGACAATCCGTTTTGCACAACACTGTGTCGTGTTTTGAACGCTTCTGCAGTGTAAACATAGTTTGTCACTCCCCATGTGTCCACAAATAGGGCAAAAAGAGATAAATACAAATAATTTTCCACATGTTTGCTCACATTGACCAATCGTGTCTGAATGCAATCAGTATAATACGAGTGATCTGGTAACACTATTTTTTTTTAATATTTCGCCATATACGAAAAATAATGTATTGACTATACAAAAGTAATGATTTACTCTTTTTTTTTGTATAATAAATTCGATTTTTGAATAAGAAGATTAGTCTAGCTTAAATATTATTCAATAAAACAGTAGCCTGTTCGCACACCATTTTATCAAAGCTTAATATTGGGTTCATTTTTTGTATATCTTTATCTAAATTTTTATCTTACTTGTCATAACTTCTTTAATGAACTAGATAGATATCTGATAATAGCACAAACGAAATTTCCTTACGATTCGAATCAAAACATATTTACGTCTAAAGAACAAGAAAGAGAGTAAACCCGACCTTCCTCGCCTATTCCAGCTTCAAACTCAGAACCTTTTATTTATGTTCCCTCATCTAGAAGAGTTTATATGCTCATGTTTATGTGCTAAACTTCGTACACTGAGGTTTAACTGTATGGGCCACCTTAATCAAGCTGATAATCGGCTTGTTCAATTACTTTAGGTAAATGTGCTCTTCCGACCAAATAAAGCAATTAAGTCAACTTATCCATATTGGCTAATGAACCTTGGCTTTTTGCAATAGAAAGATTCAGGTCGTTTATTCATATATTGAGAAAGAAAACAATGAGCTGTTAATTTAGCCAAAATGGTACTTTCTTCATCTAGTAACCATTATGATTTTTAACTAGTCTAACGGTAGTAGTTCTAATTTTATATTTTATATTTCATGTGTTTATGATAATATATCTATACGTATATACAGAATCATTATTAAATTATTTGAATCTTTCAAAAATAAAATCAATATCTTCTAAACTTTTCCCTTTTGTTTCTGGTATAAAGCATATTCCAATGAAAGTGAATAGAGAGCATCCAGCAAAGAAGAAATAGACACCAGAAACAGAATATGAAAAACAATAGGGTATAAAGTAGGTAATAATAATGCTACTCGCCCAGCTAATAGCATACGTAAGAGATAGTCCCTTTGCACGGCATCTTGTGCTGAATATTTCTGCTGTATAAACATAATTCACTACTCCCCACGTACCTGCAAATGAAATGGCAAAAATAAAAATGCAAGCAAAAATCGTATACTGAGCATACTTATTCGACACATTTATAATATCGCCATTTTCATCCACAGTCGTGAATAAATAAAACATTGTTCCTACAATCGCCATACATGAACCCGAGATTACAGAGCCAACAAAGAAAAGAGCACGTCTACCCCATCGATCAATAAAGTATTGTAGTGTCATGAATGTCGATATAAGTGATAAGAACCCGATGCCGCCGGACAAAGCAAGTGAGGTGGTCACGTCATCTAACCCCGCATTTAACAAAATATTTGGCGCATAGTACCAAATCACCACACTTCCAGTGAACGAAGTTGCAATGGATATGAAAAAAGCAATGAGGGTTCGTCTGAGATTAAAACCCTCAAAAAGTTCGTTGTAACTCCGTTCATTACTAATGCTATCAGCTGCTATCAAGGACATAATTTCCAGGTACTCCTTTTGAATTAATTTATGATCCTCTGATAGACCACGAAGCGATACGAGGACCTTCAGCCCCTCAGATTCTCTGCCTTGATCGATTAGCCAGCGAGGTGATAGGGGTAAAAACAAGATGGAAATGACGAAAATGAGACCAACGATCAATTGTACTATCCATGGAGTTCTCCAGCACCAGTTGTTATTATCACTTTCGAAAAAATAACTACTTGTAAAGGTCACAAAGTAGCCCACCATCTGACCTAGTGAACTTAACAACGAGTATGTACTGATTAATTTACCGCGAATATCGGCAGGTGCAATTTCGGATACATAGAGAGGTATCGCATTTGTCATGAGGCCTGTACCCAATCCGCCGATGAGCCGTCCCATTATAAGCGTATTTACATTCAAACCCACTATTTCATTCAGTACACCTATCAAGAGTATGACCGATGCAAAGAGCATTGACATTTTTCTTCCAATACGATCTTTTTTTAAAAAAAGAAATAATTTGTTGTTGGATTTGATTGATTGATTGATTGTTTGTGGAGTATGTGTATTTTTATGCATAATTTGTTAATGAAGAATTAAACTTATGAAGTCAAATATATATATATATATTCGTTTTTTCTTTAAAAAAAATCATTTACCACAAAAATAACCGGAAATAAGTGCACCCATCATGGATGTTACTAAATATGAAGCCAATAAAAGACTTTCGTAATATGCTGTACTTTTGGTTTTATAAAAATAATGCTGAAAAATGGGAAGTGCTAGAATGCTGGAAATAGAACCTGTGTCGTATCCACATACAAATCCTCCAACTGCGGCAATGACTGAATAGCGATAGACCTTTTTTGTGGATGGTCTCAACAATAATGGCGTATTTACATTATTGTTTGACATTGCTGTCTTCTTATATTTATTTATCTATATTTATGTTTATAACTAGCACAAGTTATTTGTATATTAAAAATGAAAATATAGAGAGAGAGAGAGAGAGAGAGAGAGAGAGAGAGAAAAAAGTTTTTTTTAAGGAATTTTTTCCTTAATAAATTATTGAAATGATAATAACGTGACTGAGACTTTATTTTACATCTTTTTTTTTTGACCAGATAAAAAAAGAAAATAAAAAAGAAAATTATACATCGTTTTAAAAAAGAGATATACTTGCAACAGTCCAATTTGGGCATAAAATAAACAAAAAGACCATTTTTTTGGAGAGAAAGAAAATTTGATTTCTGTATTTACATGATTACACACGATCACACCAGTCATCATGAGTATTTTAAAACGGGGTTTCACTCTGTCGATTTGTAATAAGTCGACAGCAATATATTTATTTCTTGAGCTAAAAGTCTTTATAGAAGATGGCTTTTGGTTTATCAAATAAAAGTGTGTTATTTGTTTGTTTGTTTATTTGTATTCCCCTTTTTTTTTAATAAATCGTAGTACAATACTTTTTGACAGTTAGATAGACTTTACTTCATTGGGATACAAAATAAGGTTGATTTAAAATTCGTAATATTCGAAAAATGTGTATATGATCTATCAAGAGCCATATGTATTCTTTTGCAATGACTTTTATAGGCGACTACTACAATGAAATATTTGTGATATAAAACTATTGTATTTGTAAAATCTTGGCCGTTCACATCAGCTTTTGACAGAGTAACTATCGAATATTCATTCTAAAACGCAAATTTAATGCTTCAATTGAATAATTCGCCCCTAATTCTTGGTCACATTGATGAAATCCGAAAAAAAAAAACTGTGGTATGTTTTTGTGAATTAGCACAAAAGTGATTTTTTCTGTTTTTAAAACAAAGGGATAGAGCTGCTATCAATGCAAAACCTCTTTTTTTTTCTGTAAAAATGGCATGATTAATGGGGATCAACCTCGATATATTTTGTGTGGGGGTCCGAAGCTGATTATGAAGAAGGATGCTTTCTCTTAAGGATTTTGGATAAATTAATATCCTTTCGATAACCCTTGATTCAATATAAACTGAAGGAAAAGCCTTTCCTAATTATTACGTAATAATATCGAATAGGAATAAAATAGGGATTGCATTGAGTTTTGCTTACCCCAATACCACTTCCTTTTTTTTGACTACGACATTTTTTTGCCAAGTAAATATCTATGCTACTTTGATCAAGTAATCATTGCTTATTAAAATAACCAAATATAGGGATAGCAATGCTACCGTTTTTGATTTTAAAAAAAATGATTTTTTATTGGTGCCAACATTTCGAACGCTTCTATTATGGTTTAATAATTATAAAAATGATTCAATGTTATGAAACCTATCTTTAAAAAAAAATAAGTTGATGGAGAAGCAAATGGGAATTCGTTATTATTAATAAAAATAATATCAGTAAAACAAAGTGTGAAACCTGACCCTACTTTTTAGCGGGAAGAAAAAAAATAATGGAATCATTTTTTTTGGAACTTAACCCTTTCTCCACTCTTTTTATGAGTAGTGTATTTTCATTAAAACGAAATGTCACTCTAAGCCCTAGCGAATAAATTGAAATAACGCAGATAAAGAGAGGGAAAGGATTTTAAAAAATAATAATATAATAACTAGACTCTACAATAGATTGATAGTTATACCAAATTGAAGTGAACAGAAAAGAATTTCTCACTTATCTGTCTGATCAATCAGCTTAGTAGCCAACTACCAAGGTAAGCTAAACAGGAAAAAATGTCTAATCTGAGAATGAATATAAAATGGGGAAAAGTTTCTTTCGGAATAAGTTCATTATCTCTCCCGAAAATTGGATAATAAATACAAACTTTCATCTACTACAAGCGCTTAATAAAACGATATTTAAAGAATTAAGAACAAAAAATATAATAAAAAAGGCGTAGAATCAATTGTAGCTATTGGTAATAATAGTGGAATAATACATTGGTATTTTATTATTATAATCATTATCAAGATAATCATGTATAAAAATAGCCATTTCTTTCCATTCCATGGCTGAAAAACAACATAACAACTGGTAAAATGGGTGGAGGTACCCCTTGAATCAAATACTCCGGAAAAACTCTCTTTTATCCAATGGAAAAACTGAAGAGTTACGTACTTAAAACATTGACATGTTGTTTAAAAAAGTCTAAAACTCGTGTGATCTACAATCCCGATTGTTTCTTATTCATTTTCTTTTATTTGACATGTACTAATTTGTATTTATCATGATGAAAATGGAAAAAAGCGCAGATCAAATGCAAAAAGTGAATTTATTTATTTGATAGTTTAACATGCAATTTATCGATATATCATATTAAAGTACTTGGTTTATAAGTGAATCTAGCTCAGAAGTTCTTTGCTTAGCTCTTTTAAATAATGTTCTCATTGCATCAGCTCCAATAGAAGATCCTCCGTTTTTGTACACTTTACATAAATTTCCATCGGTATCTATGACAACAGTAACAGTTTCATTTGCTAATTGCTCTTCTGAATCATTTGGATCTGATAAAACTACATCTGGGTTATTGAATACTGAAAAGGTGGATGAAAGAGGTAATCTATTTAGCCCAATCACATCTTCAAGCTGTGTTGGATCTGCTTCTACTACATTTGTGTCTGATACTTCGGTTGCTGGTAGTTTTACTAGTTAATAATATATTAGTTAGCACCTTTTATCTTATATCACTCTTGTATATCATCCCCTCCTACTCCTAATACAACTGTTCCATGAAAAACTTGTGCATTTTCAATTGTTGTGTGAATATCTCTTTTTGCTTTAAAATAGTTTCCCATGGAGTAAAAGTATTTTATGGATCCTTCCTGTATAAAATAAGATATACTTACAGTTCTTTAATGCAGTAGTTAATGCTAATAAACTGGCATCCAAAATGTTTCCATCATAATTTAAGCAAACAATATCAGCATGCAAAACCCAAACTGCTTTACCCTCCTTAATACACAACTTGTCTAAAGGAACAATATTTGATCTGATTGAAATAAGTGTTATCATATATCCTACAAACATGCGAAATATAAGCTTACTTGGTAAATAGTTGATGGATAAATTCGGATACAACTTGAGCCTTTTCCCCAGGTGGTCCTTGCTTAAATTTAGGAGAGCATAATGGTGATAATTCGACATTTGGGACTGTATTAATGATAGAATTATGTGAATAAAACTGATCCTTTTCCCTCTTTTGCAGTAGACGTTACGTATTTATTATCCTTTTGATTACTTACCCAAATATCCATTGTTTGGTGTATCAATAGCAGGTTCGCACACTTCTGCTTTAATACCACAAACAACTGTAGTCCCACCGAGGCGAACCATAGCGCTTGCATCGGAAGTGGTAATGGCGCCCGATGTAATCATTGTTTTACGAAATTGATCTAAAGCTCGTCCATCAGGTCGAACGTCTTGTTCTAAAAAGCGTTTAATGTATTCGTGTGGCTGTACCCTACGAAATATTTCGAAATTCTCTGTTGTAGCTGCCATGTTTACGCGTCTATTTTTATTTCGTTATATATATTATGTTTGTGTTGGTCGAAGAACGAAACAAAAGTCTATTTTTAAAAACTATCATTCATTACAAAGTGAAATGTGGCGCATTTTGTGACTCCTTTTCATTTGTGACTATCCATCTGCTTCTTGAGGAACAAAGGGTGTAGCAATGTGTTATCCCCCCCTCTTTTCCACAGGATAGTAATATGTACATATGAATTTCTTTTGTTTATATATTTGTAACTATAGAAAAAGCTGTTTATAGCAAAATATGGAGGAAGTCAAGATCATTTGCATGATTTGACAGAAATTTAGTTATGCATTGGGCTTCCGCTCTAAAAAGCTCACATGTATTCTTTTCACCTCTTTTTGCTTTTTTTTTTTCGGATGCTTGGCAAACAAGGAAGAGATAAACGTAATTATCCTTATCATTTGACTACATGTGCTAATACCTATAAACAAGCTAAAGCATGAAACAAAAAAAGGAAACTTGTTCACCCTTAAAAAATCGTGTACGGCTCCTTGTAGGGGAACTTTCCAACATATAAATCACACTTTTCACTATAAAAATATTCTATTTCATTATTGCCTTTTTTTTTTTTCATTCAGTTATTCTCTGTTTTATAAGTTGGATATAGAAAAATAGTATTAATGAGAGAATGCTAGATCAAAAAGTAAGACAGTAAGAGCAAAGTAAGATCGATTATTTACTTTTACTCCTTAACACATTTCCAGATTTATTAAATATTAAAATAGTATTTCTCATTGTATATGTGCACACAGAGCATACAATTGACAAATCGGTGATCTTACCGATATTTTTTTTAGTAAAGCTTATTTTGTCAGTTCCAAGTAAAAAGGGGGGAGAACAGTATTTTTTTTTTGAATTCAATAATATAAATATATACATATTGATTATGTTTTTTTATTATTTCTTTTTAGTTAACCATTAGTGAATCTATCCCCTATTTCAGTTACTTCAGTACAAAGCATAGATACATACATTCATTTATAATCAATGGCATCTAAACGCCAACGGATTCTAGCGTTGTTTAGTAATTGTAATCCAATTCAATCACAATTAGCTTAACAAAACCACCTTGATAAAAAATGATCCGTTCCGCTATTTCTTAACAAGTGTCACATTATGAAACAGATCAACAACGATCTTAGGGAGATAAAAGCAATGATATGTTAGTATTATTGGGTTAAGAATAAAGTGTACTCTATCTCTTATTACTAAATGAATAAAATATCATTAGTAAAAGAGATAGAGAGAGAGATGAAACAAATAAGCTTGGATACTCCAGGAGCAAAAGAATAAATCACTTCAGTAAAGTTATCTTTTGGGTTTCTCAAACCCTGTAACTCCACCATTTTTTTTTAGAAAATGGCTGACTTCGTAGTATTAATTTCATTTCTTAGAAAATAGAAACAAAAATGAGAGGCGATAAATAAATAAATGCTCAGAAAACGATAATTGTTATTAAAAATAATGATATAAAGTGGGGTGATCTCCATCGCACAAGCGTTTTACAAAACTATGTACTTTTTTTAGTTTTTTATTTTTGATATTCGAGATTAACCCATTATAAGTGGCGTTAGTATCTTTCTCTCTCTTTCACGCATACACACACTTTCTTCTCCCCTGGTTTTCATATGGAATGAAAAAATAAAATATATACAAAATGTGACCCCAATCTTGTCTCAATTTGGATAGAATTGGCAGACCTTGTGTCTCACTTAAAACCATCTATCAACTCCCCCTATCTCTCAATCGACCTGTCGGGCTTTTTTATACTTAATCAGGCAATCCCCCTCTATTTGTCTCGCTCGTCCCCCCTCTCTCTTTATCTCTCCTCATCTCTTTTTTTTCATTATAAATACACCAAGGTTATTTTTCTTTCCCCTTTTTACTTTGTTTTCGTAACTGACTTTATAGATATATATACTCGATTTAAAAACTTTTTCCATCCCTTTTGTCTCTCTGCTACCTCTCTATTCCTTTTTGTTATTATCTATGGCATATCAGGCAGCTTCAAGTCTTCTTAGTTTATCTAATCCTTTGTCTTCTCTTGCTCAGCAACACCAGTCTCAGTTAAAGAAACGTCCTATTGCTGCTATTGACAAGGCAAATATACCACGTCCATATAAGTGCCCGATGTGTCCAAAGTCCTTTTACCGTCTTGAACATCAAACTCGTCATATCCGAACACACACAGGCGAGAAACCACATAAGTGTACATTCCCTGGTTGCGAAAAGAGATTTTCTCGCTCTGATGAATTAACCCGACATGTTCGTATTCATACTTCTCCTAACAAGAGAAGAGAACGTCGTCAGAACAAAGGCACAAATAAGCGATCTCGTACAATAACAGCAACAGCAGCAAACATTATCCCTGCTCATTCCATGCCACCTTCTCCTACACTATCTACTACAAGTTCTCATTTTAACGAAATACAACAACATTCTGACTCTGATGCGGAATTTCTTTTTACTCCAGAAACATCCCCTCAAATGTCTCCTCGTGTGTTGACAAATACATCATCAATTACACCATTATCATCCGGTTCTTCCCCGCAGAAAATCACCCCTCTTGAGTGCCGATTCCCCAATCCTGTATTCGCTCGTCCTTCCGCTCCTCACGCCAGTCTGCTTGAATTGTTAGATCGTCCTCCTCAGGCTCGTGTTTTACCTCCCATCATCGCTAATCCTTCAGCGGCTGCTATGGATAAGACACTTCCCAACATCCAATTCATGCTACCATTTTAGACTTTTTTCCCTTAATCTCGCATACACAGATTAAACATTTCATTGTATACCATATTCATCCTTTTTTTTTGTAAATAAATAAAAACTTTTTTTACAACTCCATCTTTTTTTGTGTCCGTGCAGAATCATGCCATTCACGCTTTTTGAAACTCCAAGGTTTCTCAAGTGGTATTCCTTCCCCCTCATTTATTTATTTATTTATATTGAAACCTTCCCCAAAAGTGTGTATTATTATCCGCAGGGTGGCTGGTGGTAACCTTCTTACTCCATTATTTGCTTTTCAATTAACTTTCCCGAAGATTTTATCTTCTTTTTACAATTATGTCATTGGAAAACCTCGGATTTTTGTTTAATAAATCTATTTAAGGAAATAGACACATAGTTTTTTTTTGCATGATATTGAACGAAATAAATTTGAGAGCACAATACAGGATTCATTTACTTTGACTATAAAATCG
>VCJG01002341.1:4141-18382 GCA_024140375.1 Backusella westeae | reverse complement strand
AAACATATAATTAACCATATGTCTATTGATATGTGTGCTATTGATCTGTATGAATCCAACCCAAAAATGGTCAAAATCCGAAAACTTACTCCCTCCAATAACATGAATGCACAAATCGAATGTTGAACAATACATCTTCCAACGTAAAAATTACCATTTTTAATTTTAAACAATGAACAATGAAATAAAAACATCTGATTCTGAATCTATTATTAGCAATGACAAATATATTTATATTTCTGTAAATAAGCAAAACAGACTACCCTTCAAAAACTTCTTTAAAAAATGGCCATCAAACAAATGTCACTCGAGGGAAAATCAAATCATAAAATGGAACCATTTCTCTTCTTGTATGATAATGGATACAGTTACCAATAAAGTAGTCATTTCTTTTCATTCAAAAAAATCTACATGAATGAACCTGTATGGACAATGATCCACATTCTATTTTTCCAATATATATAGAAGGTAAAGGGAGAAGAAGAAAAATAACACCCTTTTTTATTATTATTACAAATTATAACATGGATACTTTCGACTGGGTTTGGAATCCTATTCATCTTAAACAAGGCAAACTCAAAGCAGTTATTATTTTATTATTCTTTCATCTAATTCGGTTTTTTTTTGTAGGCGGTTTTACTCATGATGGCCAACGATACTATGTAAGCGGTGTTGCCCCAACTCAAATCCGATCAGATGTTGATGACCTCATGTATCTTATCCCAGAGTAAGCCATCCTTTTTTTATAAATAACCTATCATCGTATGCTTAATTTTTTATTATTGTTAGGGATATCCTTGGTATTATTTTAGCCTATCGATACAGGTCACCATATGAACTCAAACTCGATGAAGAGCCATATCTAGGCGATGGGGTTATGTTTCCTCCCTCGCATCAACCTGGTAATGAAATTGTTACAGCTTCTCTTTTGGATATCTTGTACGCTAAAGGTGTCATGTCCATGGTGGTGAAAGCAAGAAAGTCTAGAAGATCTATGTATCCTCCTGTAAGTATTTTTTTTCTAATATATACTCTGGATTAAGTTTTTATTTAATAATCATTGTCCATATAAAGCCTCCAGAATCTTCCTCTACTTTAAGCGAGGATACATCCGAAGGCATTGGGTATGTATTTTACAAAGTGATAAAATAATTAGGGATTCAAAAATATACTAATGTTTAATTACGTCCATAGTGAAACTGAACCTGAAAAATTCCATGACAATTTTCATTTTGTAAGCTACGTAATGGTGAACAAGAGTATCTATAAACTAGATGGTTTAGAGCCTTTCCCCTTACTCATTCATACCTTTACCAGTGGTGGTGAAGAAAACTGGAACACATGGTTAGGTAACTACCTCGAAAAGCGAATGGCAGATGAGGATATCGATTCTACATGTGCCGCCATTATGAAAAAAATTGACCACAAGGCGAGAATCGATGACTGTAACGCTCAAATCGAGAAACTTATGAATGGTATGGTGAATCAAACTACTTCTGAGGAGGGCAAGAATACATTGAATACCATGATGACTGTTAGGGAGACAATACTACAACACGCCAATGCATTGGCAGCTCAGCATGGTGTATTCCAGGAACCTGTTCGTTTTCCATCCAAAGGAAAGGTGTCAGATAAATCCAAGAGTACTGAACGCCGTGTGATTTTTAAAACCCCATCTCCTGAACCCGCTCAAAGCTCTTCTGGCTCCAATGATGATGACAAAGGTAGCAATCCTCCTGAGGGTTACGATTGGTTACAAAGTGGTCAACTGGTTATCGATCCCGAAATCTTGGCTCAAATAGAGTTGGAAACCCCTGAAATGCCAGATTTTCCATGGACTGGTGAAGATACAGAAAAAGGAGCTGTTGGAGGTATCGAAGAAGAAGGAGGTGCTAATCCTGAGGAAACTGGAAATACTGGAGAAGAAAAAGGCGGCGCTCAAGCTGAAGAAGAAGGAGATACCGAGGAGGAAGAAGAAGAAGAAAAAGAAGAAGAGGACAAGGAAAAGGAAGAATCTGAAGATACAGAAGAAGAAGAAGATACGGATACTGAGAATAGTGGGGACACCGAAGACTCTGGAGATTCTGGAGGCACTGATGACTCTGGAAATACTGCAGATGTTGAAGATGCTGGAGATGTCGAAGAAGAGGGAGATACGGAACAAGAAGGTGCTGGAAATACCGAAGAAGAAACTCCAAGTTCTGGAAGTACTGAAGAAGAAATGACAGAGCCTGAAAGCGTTGAAGAAGATATGACCGAACCTGAAATTGCTGTAGATATGGAACAAGATGAAATTAGAACCTCTCTCAAAAGAAAAAATTCAGTCTTTGATGACCCCATGAAACTTCCACCCAAAAAGAGATATACTAGACAGCTTGCTTTGCAACGTCAAGGTCGTCAATAGTTGAGTTTTACTATATTACTTACTTTACTTAATCAAACCTATCCAGGTATAATATTTTTTTTTCTTGTTTACCCCTCCTATTACTTTCCTTTAAAAAATCACGTATAATAGCCCTTATCTTCATCTATGGTTGCCGGCCGCTGTTGATGACTTTAATAAAAAAAACTTTTAAAAAAATTAATTAGTAGATCAGAGACATATCCTCCAATCTTTATCAAATTAAGAATATTCTCAACATGATATCAACCCTGTAAAATTCATAGTCAGATCCATCGTCAATGAAATCCCCGATATCTAAATAGGATATGTAAAAACAATAGCTTTATATCTTCAAAAAAGGGCCTTTTTATTGATACAGAAGTTTTAATATGACAAGATAATTGCCAAAACTTATAAATAAACTTATTTTTCGTGCTCCCTTCAACAAAACTGAACAAGAAATACACTCACGTGTTTTACCAGGTAATTCAAACATTTAATGTATCACAGATTTGACTCATCCTTTTGTAATAAATAGAATAGAAAAGTTTATAAGCTGATGCAATGTTATTATAAATTTATTCATTTGAAGGTCGAAAAGATTCTTTTTCGATCAAGCCTATTTTCAAAGAATTTAAAAGCTGCCATGTCAAACCAAATCGCTTATTTTTAAAAAATCTGGCTTGAAAATGGAATTTCTATCTTATTTTTTGTTCAATGTTGAGCACAGATTTTGTACGACATATGAATTATATTTGAAGCCGCAGTTATAATATACCATTGGAAACTTTGTTTCTCTTTAACTCTACTTTTTTTTTTCTTCAAAATATGTTTTCTGCGCTTAAAAGATATACAACACCCAATGACGAAAAGCTTTTTAAGAATATAGCAAGTAAATGAACAAAGTTAAAAGAAAGCTGAGTAATATAAATATTAATATACCACTGCAATTCTAAAGAGGATCATATTTACTTGAAGCCAAACATCTTCGAACATGCCAAAGAAAACAACAAGACAGCACTTTTACAGATCGGCGACGCTTACTATAATCTTCGAACAAAAATTGGCTACCTCAAAGCCCTAGACTGGTACCAAAAGAGTGCAGCAGCAGGAAGTGCAATTGCCCAAAACCGAATTGGTGAAATGTATCATCATGGACAAGGTGTGAATAAAGATTACCATCAGGCACTCGAATGGTATTTCATGGCAGCCGAGACTGGAGGAATCAGTGCGGCGCATAATAATCTGGGCACTATGTACTATGATGGTAAAGGTGTAGGCGTAGATCACGTCAAGGCATTGACTTGCTTTTCCGTGGCTGCCAATCAGGGTTATCGGGATGCTCAATTCAATCTTGCTTGGATGTATGACAGTGAAAATAGTCCCGTACATGATAAAGTTGAGGCGATGAAGTGGTATATAAAAGCTGCAGAACAAGGTCATGATGGCGCAAAGAGACGTGTTGTTCAATTGAATAGAATGGGCATTAGGTATCACCGAGAGAATGGTACCAATCAGCGTCAAAAAGCATCACCCGCAACTAGTAATTCAGCAAGTACTGCACGAATGAATACTACGAATATTAGAGGTAACTGTTGTTTAGCAAGATATATTAGTATTTTCGTCAACTTAATTTTTTCATACTGATTTTGCCTAATTATCTGTATCCATCATAAAACAGTAACAACAACAGCAATTAAAAAAGATGTGAGTCTTTCTCCCCAACAGGTCAAAAACATGGTAGCTAGAAATAAAAAACACGCTGAAATGGTCAACTCCAAGAGGACAGAGCGACAAGAAAAAACATTGGGAACAAACGAAGAAAAAAAGGAGATCCAGGAACAAATCGCATCACTAAAAAAAGAACAGGAATTACTAAAACAAAAAATGGAGATTGAAAAAGAGTTACGGTTACAGAAGGAAAAGGAGATAGAACTTGAGCACAAGAACAAGGAACAAGAAAAACTCATGCAGGCACTTCGTGAGAAAATGGAAAAAGAAAGATTGGAGAGGGACGAAGAAAAGAAAAGGGAGCAGGAACAGGCCGAAAGCAAGTTGAAAATGCTAGAGAATATGATTGCCGAGATGAAAAACCAGAACTCTTTGGAATTGCCTCAACTTCTCACAGAGCAAACCCTGTTTGATAAACCGGATGAAAAAACAAGCGGTGACACAAAGGTACAACAATCAGATGCGTTTCACCAGGATCCTCAACAACATGACATATACCCGCTTGAACGCACAATAAAGCGTCAAAGCAAACAATTGGTTACAGGAACCGATACAAAGACACTGGAGCATTGTGAAAAGGAAGAGCTGGTTTCCGAGGGAAAAGAGGCTGTAGAGGAAGAAGAAGAAGAAGATTATGAAAATGATCTTTATTTGGATGATTCATCTGAAGAAGAGGGAATCGATAACACAAATGACCTCTATTATGATTCATCAGAGGAGCAATAATTTCGATACAAATACAATACCAAAAAAAAATCACTGTAAATTAACTTAATAACCATAATAATAAAGCATGACCACCTTAATCAAACCATTACTTGCAGGCATGGGAAATGCTCACACTGATAGCTCTTTCGAATTCTGGGTGAGCTTATTTCTGAACAAAATGCATCTAATTATCGATATTGCACTATAAATTTGATTCTAAAGTCATGCATCAATCCATATTTACTTTGCGGTTTCCTAAATCACACTCTGGAGTGACTGTCAGTTTTGTTTTCCCAGAAAGAAAAAAAAATAATGCGTCAAATAAAACGACATTATACTCTTTTATCAGCAATATGGAATCGCAACAAAAAACAACAGGTCTAGAAGATCGCATTGCAAAACTAGCAACAGCAACTGAATTACCTGATTTCCCTGATGACAAGAGCGATTTACCTTCTGATTTCGAGTACAATCCAGAAGACTACGAGGAAGAAGAAGAAGTGGAGGAAATCACGGAAGCCGAGCTTTTGAAATATCTGGATAGTCAAGAAAAGGCGCTGAACGTGTGTCAAAGATTATTTTATCACGAGCTAAATACGACAAAATCACAGGAAAGTAGCTCGTCTTGGAATCTAAAGTGTTTGTCAGCTGAGGCGATAGAGGAACTTTATGCACAGGGCTGGACTGAGCTTGAAGGAACCGTGATTGACTTGGATGTATTAAAGGGTACTTTGAATATAAAAGTAGTGAAGCTGGGGCTATGATTAATTGTTTTTTTCGGTAAGGTGCACACAATGAAGCCAAAGAGTTGCTTGATGATGGAAAATTTGCAAAAGCGGACGCATTAAAAGACGAAGATGATCCATTTAGAGACGCATCTGCACGAGATGATATCATTGTTTGGTAATGGCTATGTAGAGTAATCTGTCTGTGTGAAATGAAATACTAAATGACTTGATATGATATGCAGGTTGGGTGACGACCAAACCATCAAATCAACACCGCCCAATTTGGAAAGTATTTTGACAGTTATCAAAACTTCGCTCTATTCAGATCTTTCATCCATGATACGACTAAATGGCCATAATGAATTCCAATTGGATTACTATCATCCTAATGGTGCACACTATGAACGACACAGAGACGCACTTCCTACAGACGATCCCACCGACGAAATGCAAAGACGCATTACCATCATAGTCTATCTAAATCCAGATTGGGTGTCGGGACATGGTGGAGAAGTAAAGCTGTATAGTCAATTGGATGACCATGGCTTACAGGAAGGCGCGGATCGCATATCCAAGCCACAATTGGGTAAAGTTCTAATCATGTTGAGTGGTGTGATGGACTATGAAGTTATGGCAACAAAAGACAAGGAACGATTTTCTTTAACTTGCTGGCTGCGCTAATTATATATTTATCTTGGGCTGAGTTGGTTGTAGCACGTTGAACAGTCCCCCACTAAGAAATAAAAGCTACAATCTTGCATTCCTTTTTAAACATAATTTCACATGTTTGCACGAATACTTTAAGAATTAAAAATAAGAATGATATAAAAAGACAATGTAAAGATAACAAGCAATAGAGTATCCAAACTACGTAAATCTATAGAAAAGTTTAGAATGTAAAATAAGAAAATTATAGAAAAAAAGTATGGTCTTTTTTTATTTTCCATAATTATACGAAAAGCACAGAACAACCAATCGCTAATTAAGCTTTTCTGGGATCAAAAACACAGGCATGAAATGGATATATTAAAACATATGACCCAATTAAAGCAAATAAGACGACCCCTTGTCCTACCAATTTTGTGTTGTTTTTCCTATTTTTGTTTGTGAAATATTCTCTTCCTTTCTTTGCTTTTCTTTTCTCCAGTTTATTTTTTTCTTAATTTTTATTTTAATTTTTTTTTTTAATTGAACTACAACAAAACAAACCTGTGTATATCATCAAACAACAAATAAACAAGCAAATCAGAAAACAAGCAAGCAAACAACAACAGTAAATAATCATATTTTTACAATAACAATCAGCATAGAAAGAAAAAATAAAGATAAATGAGGGAGTGGTTCCAATCTATCGAAATCAGACCTATCAATGAGTTTCTGGATTTTATTGGCCCTCCCAGAGAGCCTTCACCAGATACCAGCCAGACCCTCAAAGGAGAAGTGTCACTTGTACTGATCAAACCCGTTAAAGTCAAGTCAATGGCAGTGAAACTAAAGGGAAACTCCACAGCATTCCACCCACGAACGCCCAATCGATGTGAAATAGTCAGTCCAATTTTACCAAAGCTTAAAAAGTCACTCTTTAGCAACAAATCGACGTTACTTCCTGCAGGAAAACACATATTACCATGGGAACTCGATGTTCCCAACATTTATCCTCGCAGCATGTTAATTAAACGAGGCTCAATCTCATACAAAGTCGAAATATCCATTTCGCTTGGGATTAATAAAAAAAATATTGTAGAAGAATACCCCATCACCATTAGAAGACATTTGCTTCCCAGTAAAGAGCTGGCTCCTCTGGTTAGCGTAAAAACTTATAAAAACACGGTGCCAACAAAATTCCATTACGAGATAGAGGCGCCTAGAATCGTCTGCGTCGAACAAAACCACTTCCCAGCCTCCATCAAGTATCTGTCGATTGGAAACCAAAAGAGAGTGAAGAGTATACGAACTCAATTAATTCAAGTTGAAATCTATAGGTATGTTTTCCCAAAGCTATGTATTTACTAATATATACCAAGCCCAATAGACTAACCTTATTTATATTCGTTGTTTTTTATTATCATCATTTTACATAAAAATCATGCAATGTTTATAGAAATAAAGCTGCATCCAAGGCAGAAGCAGACATGACGGCCATGGCATGTCGAAAGAAGAGCATTATAGGAAATCATTTTTCAGACCTCGTCAAGCAAGGAGATCCTGAGATTACAAAATATGCAAAGCGTATCCAACCTCTTACAATTCACCATGTGAACTCGGACTTTGATACAAAAACTGAACCACTGCTAATTTCACATCAACTCAGCAACATATTAATTCCTGGGATCGAATCGCCACTAGCCTCGATCTACCATCAACTGGAAGTTACCTTCAACTTTGGACAAGAGTATGACGAGGTCAAGGCTAAAATACCTTTTTTGGTCAGTACTGTACCCTATTCATCAAAATTGACTGGTATCGCATTCGATTCTGAATTGGCTCCTAGATACTCGATCGAAACTCAGGCACATCAGCTTCCCATTTATGTCGATGTCCAAAGTAATCCAAAAGATAAGAAATCAGAGCGTAGAAATACAGTCCTTACTGAGACGTACTATCAAAGCCAATCTGATGAATGCCTCAGTTTACGACCATCAGTATCAGACACTCAACTAAGAAGCAGTTCTTCCTATGATAGTTTCGAATTTGGTCATTACGGAAAAGCTAGCAATGGACACAAACAACGAAAGTCACTCCATCCCATTGATGTTGATCTGGCCAATCGACTTTTATTAAACACAAGCAATCGCAACAGTCCCTTTTCTCTACAATCCAACCAGCAAAATATACCAAAAAACGCACGCCATTCCCTCGCCGGGTTAGCACCTCCTCCAAGATCAGGGCGTATAAGAGAAGCCATACCTGAGGCAAAGGCACCTGTCAATGACTCACTTTCCTCATTTGAAGATGATATGGGCTCTGTTTACTCTGATGCATCACTAGGGAGTCGTATTGCACCTAGCTTGACATCATCTGGCACTGACTCCACAGGTTTACTCTCACTCAATTCCAGGCCCGTGTCACCACCAGCCAATACAGCACCTGGGTTACCCACCACAGTTACCCTACGACCTCAAGATGACAACCATGCCTCTCTGATTGAGGAAAGGTTTGCAGCCAACAACGCAACCGATCCAAACTCCCTTTCATCACCGATCCAAACAGTAGCATCCTCCTCCGTATTCACCCCCCGCACAACGTATGCCATGATGTGTCAGTATTATTCCAACCTTCAGGTACCTGATCGACCACAATCATCGGCATCAAGCTCAATCAACAGTCCTCCAGGAACAGAGCATTCATCGTTATTCTTTTACAGTAATCACATCATGGGTGAAACCAGCTTCACACCGCTTAATGCAAATCAATATGCAAATGCGGAGTTGCCACCATTACCTACAGAACTTGCACCAGGTGAAGAGCCCGCCTTTACCAGACAGAGCCTGCCCCCGATTCCTGGTGTTTCTCCCACTACTACTGCTTTTACCGATAATACAAATAACACACATGCATATTATCGGGACGAAAGTGATGAAGATGACGAAGAAGGTGGTGGTATTTCATTGTCTGTTTCCTCCCCTCAACTCCCTCAACTTGCTGAGACTACCATGCCACCCCAACTCCCTAGACTATCACTAGGTCATACATTCGCATTTTCTTTAGAATAAATCAATTAATAAATAATATAGAAATGAAAATGTCAACTTGATATTATTAAATTAAAGAAAAGAGAAGAAAGTAGTAAGTAGTAGTAGCAAGCGTTAATATAATAAAGAGAATAATAATAATAATAATAATAATAATAATAATAATAATAATAATAATAATAATAATAATATTGTTATTGCATATTGGTATAAAAGGAGATGACTGGTATAATTAAAACTAAACTAAAGCCAATTCCAAGGTCCATGTTCTCCGTGCCCATAAACGTACAGATTCACCTTCCAACTCGACTGAGGTGCCATCCCACCAGCACTTTCTCTACAAGCAAAATACATGAGTTGTGCGAAAAAGAAAGAAAGAAAGAAAAGAATACAACTTACAGCAGGTTTTCTCCAAAACAAAAAGAGCTTCTGGGCAGTCGCCATATGATTGTCAGGACCAACCGTTTTCAACAAGACCAAAGCCATGCTGGCAATAACGGTTTTAGTGGGCTCAATTTCACGGTAGCCCCATTTATCCTCACGCTGAAAGCCAGCGTCACACAACATATCGATCAAGTGCTGTTCAGCAACATTGTTCTCTCTCGAGATATTCTTCTGCAATGCATCAAAGATGGGGTTGAGTTCCTTCAAGTACTGACCGGCCTTTAATTTAAGCCCGCTGACGTCCTTCTTTTTTGAAATCGGCAATACAAAATACTCAAGCTCTTCACGTAAAACAATAATGGGCTGCTTTGTCAAGAGCGTATAGTAAACGGGCGAAGAGGCTGCAGACGCCCTGATCAGACGCCGCAACTCGGCATCTTGCTTGTTCTCTTCCTTTACATCTGCCGCCAATTTGTAAAACTTGAGGAAATATTCCAGACAAACAGGGTCAAAATCAACATAGTTGAGCTGTTCATCTACACCGACCGAGTGGCGCGAGTTGTAATCGTCTTCATCAAAATCGTCGTCGTCCTCGTCGTCGTTTGGCCGAGAGAGCACAAGCCCGTTGGGGAACATGGCAATGAGTAAACTCTCGGGTAAATTGATAAGTGTGTCTCTATGGAGCTCCATACGAGTGCCTCGTAAGTCTAACTTGAGCTTTTGTGGAATGGCATGGTGATCGTCGAATTCCTCAATGTCTTCCTGCTGCTGCTGCTGATAGATGAGGTCATCTTGTTGTTGGTATTCTTCAGGTTCAGGAACTTGAACAATAGGCGATTCTGACGACATTTATGTATGTTTATTTGTATTTATTTTATGTTTTATATATAATACAGTGCTATAAAATAATAAAATACACCAAAAAGGGGTTTCTTTTCTTTATTTTGATTATTTTATATTTATTTATTTATTTATTTTTTAAATCTCGTTCTCACACACTCGATTTTACTTTATCGCAATTTTGTGTAAATTTTCAGCTTGACGAAAAGCAGTCCAATTTTGATACATGCTTTTCAGTGAAGGACACGGCATAAAAAGGCAGATCAAACTCGTGTCATAAGGCAAAACAGTATCATTTTGATTTACAGAGCAGTTCTGTGTCTTCTTCTTCGTCTTCTTTACAACTTGTATTTAAACTAGTCTTTTTAAAGTAAATACCGTTAATATCCAATGAAGATCATGAACACAAAAAATAAAAATAACATTGGTTTAGTTCAAATAAAACAGAAAAATACATCTCTTTTATTCTATTCTCTTGCATTGAATAATGGAATAAAGATGGTCTTTTATTTACTTTTAATTATGTTTCTGATTTGTCTTTTGAGTAACGACTATCCAGTAAACGCAACCTTCGTTAAAAGTTCAAAAATGTGTGTGACATTGGTCTTTTTTTGATCTTTTCGCAAAGTAAAGTATATTGTTGTTATAGAACACAATATGCATATAGCATCCATTAATCAACCCTTTAAAAAAATTATTATAATCTTTTAATTTTAAAGGATGTTCTTTCAAATAATTACAATGTTAAAAAGTTGGTATACTCATTTTCATTGTCGACGTTTGGAACAAAAGGAGTTTGGCTTCCTTTTTTGGAAATTTGTTTTTGGATCTATTTTATTGATAATTAGGATATATATTTAATGCTATCTAATATATTGTCAATACATTGAGTATGTATAGTTGGCACCCATAAGACGTAGTAGTTTCATATCTAATAACTTTTTTAAAAAACATCCACAAAAAGTGAACCAAGCTTCAAAACTAGGTTTGAACCATTTCATGCAGCCTTATCTGCAGGAACGGCAACTTTATCTAAGAAATTGCTCATTTATTCGTAAGTCAATTCAATGCTTAACAGCTTTTAAAGACGTTCATATATTAATATTGGAATACTTATCATAAATATAAAAGTTACTACTCTTAAATACTTTTAAATACAAAATCATTTTTAAAAAAGGATACCTGTAGAAATAAGCTGCCTACTTGCTATTTTTTTTTCCAATTGTGATAGATAGGTATACAGTATAAACTGGAAATTGGAATACTTTTTAATGGAATAATCTGGAAAATGGAATACATTTTGAACCTATTTTTCAGCGTATTCTTTCTTATTATGTAAAAGAAATACGAATTAGCCAATGACATGCGGTTCTATGTACTGGAAAATGGAATATAGAATAATTTTTAATCCATGCTGCAACATTCCAATTTCCAGTTTAGACTGTAGTTTAAACTCATTTTATTAAAAAAATAGTGATTATATATTTTTTTTGGCTTGTTCACTCCCGTTTTCGACGGCTTTTAAGAAGCAATTTTTTGCTTCACGTTCATTTTGGGCTACTCCTTGTCCATTTGTGTACATGACTCCTAGATAGTAATAAGCTTCACCTTGAAGAATGGCTTCCGATTCAAGAGTAAACGAGTAGTTTCCTTTGGTTATGCTATCTTCTGTGTCATTTTTATAGCGTGCAAGTACGCGCTTGATATAAAATTCACCACTCCGTGCCGTAAATTTTTGGAATAGTCGAAAAGCTTTATTATAGCCCTGAATACCATCCGGTCCATTGTAAAACGCTACATCAAGATAATACATACGAATCGTTCCATGAGGTGCCATTTTAAATTGTTCAATCGCTTTTTTAAAGTCTTTCTCTACTCCAGTTTCATAGAGATACAGAATTCCAAGCTCTACGTTGTCAGAATTGTTTTCAACTTTTCCATAGTATCTAAGTACTTTTGAAAAATCTTGAAGTTCACCATCGCAATGATACACCATACCAACTTTGCGTGCATAATCCTTAGTGTCTCCAGAAGCCTTGTCGTACCATTCGCGAGCCTTCTCGAAATCCACTTTAATTTCGTAACCATGATGGTATATTTCTCCCAAGCAATATTGTGCGCCATGATGGCCCTTTTCTGCAGCTTTTTCTAAAAAAAACAATGCCTTTCGATAATCTTGTTTTAATATGTATTCGTTCTACTTTTTGTGCCGTTATTTAAAAGGGATTCAGCGTGTTGCATATCTCTTTTAAATCCATCCTCTGTTGGTTATTCAAAAACACCTTCATAGTAGCCCATTCCTAGAGTATATAATACCAAGCTGGACAGATTATCTACAATTTTCTTCTGTGTCTGCAGATTATCCAGTATCTCATTTTTATCTTCGATATTAATGAGTTCTGTCTGCAGGAAATGAACATTTTGGCTACAAGGGTATATACTGATAACAGATTTGGAGAAGAACGCCCATGCCTGTTCAAAATCTCCATGTATATAACACCAATACCCAAGCCTATTACACGCGCTATGGTAGTTACAATGTGCTGGTTTGTTCGACACACGGAGATCTTTTAGTGATGAATTTGAAAAAATATGTTGCAACAGATTACGTAGCTTTCTATCAAAGAAAACCTCGTAAGGTGTATCTTCATACATGCCGAATAAATTTGATCTTGCAGCATCGTATCCATGTGAGTATGCCTTCGTGTACCACTTTAACGCCTCCAAAATATTTGGCTGGTCTATTTCTCCTTTTTCATATATCTCTCCAAGCGTGTGCTGGGATTGTGAGTTTCCGAGGTCTGCTGCAAGTGTATAATATTCGATTGCTTTAAATGGGTCAACATCAACACCATGACCGTATTGATAAGCTCTACCCAAGCTGAAAATGGCATCACTACTATTCATGACCTTGGCCTGTCGGAATAATCGAATTGCTTCTTTATGATCTTGAACGACACCCAGCCCCTTTTCGTAGAGCAATCCAAGTTGGTATGTAGCTTCCCTATGCGAGTTGGATGCGGCCATTTGGTACCACTTCAACGCTTTCGAGTAGTCTGGTTCCTTCAGATGGTCTTCGTAGACGGTGCCTAATTTGTATTGTAGCTCTATATTTCCTTGCCCGGCAACATGCTCACACATTAAAAGTGATTGCTGATATTCTGGAGATGTGGTATCAAAGACGATTTCCTGAGTGTTATCAGTGGAGTATTGCCATGGATCACCTGTGATATTCAAAACCTTGAAAGACAATAAATGGCCCATTTCGGAGGCACAGAGATACAATTCATATGCCTGGGTGTAGTTAATAGGAGTCCCTCTACCAAGCTGGTGCAACTTTGCCAAACGGTAAATGGCACCATCATGATTACCTTTTGCAGCTGTTTCATACAATTTTATAGCTCTTTCATAATTTTGTTGAGTATACGTCCCTTCCTCGTAGAAAATGCCTAGTCTGTAGCAAGCATCCGATATCCCGCCTTGAGCTGCTGAAGAAAGCCACTGAATAGCCTTTGGATCACCTCTGTTCTGGTATAGTTTTCCAAGTTGGTATTGAATGGCTACAAGACCTCTTTCAACCATAGCTTCCAGCATTCCGATTTGGTCTTTTTCAGTAAATGAAATATTCTTATCTTGGGTTAAATAATCTTCATTCGAATTCACCTCTTCAGTACCGTCTGAAAGCATCAAAGCCTTACGTGACTTCAAATGTACCATATTGGATGCACTCGTGAATAGATAAAATGCCTTGACTCTATCCTGGGAAATGTGATGT
>VCJG01000234.1:0-16284 GCA_024140375.1 Backusella westeae | reverse complement strand
TTTTTTTTTTTTTTTTTTTTTTTTTTTTTTTTTTTTTTCAAAAACAAAATAAAGTAACTTACGTTGCCTACAATAACACTTGGTAAATCGAAAATATCACGCTTTATTGTAAAACAGAATGTGCATGGCACAGGCCTCTGTTGCGGTGTACGTAGAATACAAGAATAAATACATGATTTATCTGTATTGTCAAATGCATGAGTGGAAAATTTTTCCCAATATTCTACGGCAGATTGACTGTCCATCAACTACATGATGACGATAGGGTAAATATGTGACATGTACAATAGTTTAGTGCATTATTTTCCTACCTCGTATATGTATACTTTACGACTTAAAAGCATATCTTTACTCCACTGTGTTAACAGCGAGAATTCTTTTCCAACTAGGCAAATTTCTCCAGTTCTTCTCCAGATAACACTAGGAGTTCCTGAGAAACTAATAAGTTTTTCATACTCCTGTATATATATATAAAGATATTATATAAAAGTAAGTATATACATTTATGTATTTACATGATTATTATAACAATAACTAACCAATAATGTACGTTGAATGCACTTTTCCATAAATATCAGATCCTCTTCTGTCAGATTCATGATCAATGCTAAAAAGGAAGGTCTAAAAAGCGCCAGCGCTCTACTGATTCTCATCAAGTCATCTCTTCCCATTCTGTATTTATAAAAGTAAAGAGGTTAACGATTCCATCACTCTTACAAATGCTTTAAATAACAATAAATACCTTTCTTTAAAATATTGAATAAGATAATGAAAACCTTCTGCATAATTAAATGGCTTTTTTACGCTGGCGTATGCTTCTTCAGGAGTATTTCCTACACCCTTTCTTCTACCCACTGAACTGGTGCTTGCTCTTTTCATTGTATAAGATTCTTGCTTTTTATTTGGAGTTGGTGTGGTGGGTGAGCTGATGGGCTTTGCTGTTGTTGTTGTAAAAGTGGGATCAATAGTAAAGTTGGGAGTTGATTTATTATTGGTGCTCGTATTATTACTATTAGTGGTATTGCTGTTGCTGTTATTTGTAGATGAAAGCATAGAAGAAGAGGAAGGCGAGGCTTGCTGTTGAAAACTAGTCATCTGTTCCAAAGGACTCGATAAATGATGCATGGGGGAGGTAGTGGATGTGGTAGTGACTACTGCACTCGTGGTTGTACCACTCAATGCGCCAGTAATATCAGCGAGTGGGTTCTGTAACATATTTCCTATAAAGCCATATTCTGAGCCTATCGTTGCTGACCCAAACTCAAGCCCACCCAAAGTAAAATCAAATAATTGTGAAGTGTCCATCATTTGAACTATAATAACATGTTAATTAATCAATCAACTTGAGTAAAACGGGTAGCTTACCCATTGTTGTGGCTGTTGCTGATGATACATTTCCATCGTCCATTTGATTATTAAAGGTCGAATGTGTCTGGAACACTATTAACAAACATAAGTAATGATTTATATGTATTTTATACGCCTTAAATATTTACAGCTTTGCTCTGGTGTTAGGTCTTCCAAGTATTTGGCCTTCTTTCTGGTTCCGTCTGAACATGTTCCTGCCAAGTCTCGCTTAACACAGCGCTGGCAAGGCCTCGCTATTTCCGAATAAAATAAACTTTTAATAAATAAAACTTTTTTTTTTTTCTTGTAAACTTACAATCATCGCAAGTGAGATGAGCCTGTTTGTTTTGAAAAAGAAAGGTTAATAAATATTCTTAATATTTTTTACTATTCCTATTAATTACTTTTTGACAGTGAAGACAAGCGCGCGAAGCCTTTTTCTTTTTACTATTCAGTTCGTTGCTATTTATTAAAGTATCCTCTTTTGTAAAATAGTTTGAAAAATTCAATCCTTGAATATCAGTTGCCGTATGCGCCATGTTTTTTATATATTTTTATTAAATAAAAACAAAGAGCAAGTGAATATTTATAAGAGAAAGAGAGAGAAAGAAAGAAAGGAATAAAGGAATAAAGAAAAGGCCAAGAATAAGAAAAAAGGGGGAAAGAGAAAAGAGGAAAAAAAAAAGATAAAAAATGCGGGGTGTGTGTGTGTGAATTTGTGTTCTATATAAAGAGATGAGAAAAAGCGGTTGCACATGACTCTTTTGGAGGAATTAAAACTTGTAACACGCATCTTCCTTCCTTTCTGATCCAACACCAATACTTTGGTTAATTTCATGTCTTGCTTTAGCAACAGCCTTTTAGCTGTTTACTTGCTGTTAAAGCATATTATGTTCAATGATAGTAGTAACATTTGTTTGTCATTAGTACTCATGTCTAAGCTTTCTGACCTTAGCAAAAATCATAATAAACATCACTGGCTAATTTGTGTTACGAGGTTGTTTTTTCTCAGTCATTCATAGTATGTATGAAATACTTGTAGTAGTAAACAGTAAAGTGGTCTTTTTATCGACTTGGTTCATAATGTAACGGAAGAGATAGAGTTTAGCCTTGAAGAAAACGTAAAAGTTTTGTATTCAGCTATTATTCTTTTTGTTAGTTTCTGTTGTCAATTTATTTTCATCTTATTACCCTGATTGTTGTGATAATCAATTTGATTTCATTTTGTCTATTCATTCACTTTTTCAACATCCTTTACCCCTCACCTTTATAGATACATGTAACTCAACTGAGAAGAATAACCGAATTATGCTTTACCAAATTAATAAATGTAGAATCTATCAGATTTTATATATTTGTTAAACATTGTTGCACAGAACACTGTCCACCGTGAGAAATGTATAAACAAAATCGTTTGATGTGTAAAATAATAATATTCATTTCTTGGGGCGCATACTTGTATATACAGATTATGAATACAGCCTCGTTTTATCGAGCTGCTTTACTAACCATTGGAGTTGGATGTTTTAATTGAGTAATCATATCGTAATTGAATCAGTCACAATGAGAATAGGTCACTTGTTTCAATCATTACAAAGCGAATCATAAGCCTATCAAAGACAAAAAAGAATAGAGTTTTTAAGGATGCCGTGTTTTGTAAACTTGGTTGATTAAAAAAAAATGATAATTATAGGTTTTATCTTGAACTCTTCTACAATAGTTTAATGAGTTGCCATTTACCAATATTGCAGTTTATCATTCTGTCTCATCTAAATATTGTCTTACTAAATGTGTCTGAGGTGGCCATAGTCACCTTGCTTGGGTGTGTTGTTTCCTGAAAAGAGTAACTCCTTGCTTGGTATACACAACTGTATCCAGAATAAAAACGATGATGTGGTTCGGCTTAGAAATATGACACTTCAAGTCACCCAATTTTTTATGCGGCAAAAATGGTCGAGAAAGATGAAGAATTCCATGAAATGGTATATAAACACAGTAAACTCAACGATCTAAAGGATAACATTTGATAGAATCAAATAGTTATTGGAGCTCTCTGGACTACGGATTTTCGAGAAAGAATGATTGGATGATGGTTCAGAAGGAAATCAGACAAAGCTAACCCTTAAGAACACATTATGATCAGGTGCTCATAAGGAATATTGGCCCGAGCAAGACTTTTTATATCAGCGGGGAGATCAACGAAACCACAAACTACTGAGGAACTTGAGCAGTTGTCATCAAAGGAATGACATCAGGCGGGAGGGAAAGGGCTTGCTTTTAATTTATGACCAACGGTGTAAAACGTAAAATCACCAGAGAGAAATGCTCCTTGAATATGTGACACCTTGTTGATGATCAAATGGCGAATGGAAGCAAGGGGACCCCATGATCTATCAATGCCATACCTTTGTAAGCCTAGGGACCATTAAGCGAGGGAGGAGAACAGCATCAGTGCTAGTACGGCAAGCGGGGACAGGCTTGGAATTCCACCTCGTTCCCAGTACCCTCGATAGAACTGGGCTTTATATGACAATGATAGAGGGTATCGATACGTTGCTGTTAGCCGGTTTCATGTTCAACCAGAGATGCCTAAGGATAAGTTTCCTCGTAAACAGCTTTCACCTCGGGAAATACAGTATACACATTTGAGGTTAGGCATTCGAGAAAAACTAACCAGCGAATAGAAAAAATAAAATAAAAATGCATATAAAACACGCTATTGATGTCAACGAAAATTGCAAAAAGGGGAGGCAATGTCCAAGACAGTATTGACGCGGAAGGGCTCGTTTAAGACCAGGTTATGATATCTTTTATAGAGCCATGTAGAACAAGACGGAATATCACCATCAGAGTCAAAATGACCGCGACGAAGGAGATAATAAAATGTTCAATCTTACTCGACATTGTAGTTAATAATCTTCAAGTATCACAACTCTAGAAACCACATCTTTCGATACCAATAATAATAAATGAAGACACCTTTAACACTTTATCTTGTGGTATATGCACATGTTATTACCAATATCACGGCTTTTTACTTGAAATACCAACAATACCAATAACCAGATGAAGAGTTTAGAGACATCTACTCTTCATTCGTATCCATCCTCACATTATACATTTCCTTTACCAACACTAAATACAACTCTATTTGGTTCTTTTGTTCGTTTTTATTTGTTTTTTTAACAAAAAAATAAAATGATTTGTTTTGTTGACTCGTTGTATTTACTTAAAGAGTACGGGTGACTTGCCAGACACGGATGATGTTATCAGCATAACCAGAGAAGAGGGTAGCACCGTCAGCAGACCAACAGACAGACAAACAGTCAGGGTCAGCGTTCTTTCTCTTACCAACCTGGGCAAACTCAGGACGGAGCTCATCAACAAGAGACTTGTTCTCGAGATCCCAGATCTTGATACCGGTGGCGGTGGCAGCGCAAAGCCAGTAGCGGTTGGGGGAGAAAGTGAGGGCATGGACGTTGGAGCCAGCCTCAAGAGAGTAGAGGTGCTTGGCCTCGTTCAAGTCCCAGAGCATGACAACGCCGTCCTTACCGGCAGAGGCACAGAGGGAACCATCGGGGGAGATGGTAACGGTGTTGACATAACCGTTGTGACCAATGAAGTTGGTACGGAGCTTCATCTTGGTAAGATCCCAGACCTTGACAATCTTGTCCCAACCACCGGAGACGATGAGAGGGTTGGCAGGGTTGGGGGAGAAACGAACGCAGGAAACCCATTCAGAGTGACCGTCTTCGGTGATGTTGAACTTGCACTCACCAAGGGTGTTCCACATCTTGATGCTCTTATCACGAGAACCGGAGACAATTTGACGGTTATCGGGAGAGAAGGAGACGGACAAGACGTCGTTGGTGTGGCCAACGAAACGGCGGGTGGTGTTACCGGTGTTCAAGTCCCAGAGACGGAGAGTGTGATCCCAAGAGGCGGACAAGGCGAACTGACCATCGGAAGAAATGGCAATATCTTCAACGAAGTGGGAGTGACCGACAAGAGACTTGCGGGGGACACCGTAGTTCAATTCATCTCTAAAGAGTGTATTTGCCTGCTTAATAACCTTATTCTCTCCTTTTAACACATCTTTATATGTATTTACCTGGTAAGGTTCCAGACAATGATGGTCTTATCACGAGAGGCAGACAAAACCATATCAGGTGCCTCAGAAGTGGTGGCAATGGCAGTGACTTTATAAAAAAAAAGAAACGTTAAGTGTCAATAAGTGACCTTTTAACTTGTATTTCACCCCTTTTGTGCTGTGTTTCTAAGGGTGTTGTCATGGTGCGTTTTTAGTTTGCTTACCCCAGTTACCGTGACCTAATAAGTAAGAGCAACTAATTAGTATATTTCATTCAAGTAAAATGTATTTATGAAGGTTCACATGGAGTCAAATGTCAACTTTATATATGTAAAAGGTCGTGTTTGACAAACAATCCATCCATTTCTATCCATCTATCTATTCATCCATCCGTCCATTATAATCCATGTGAACCTCATATTTTACGTTGGTTAATCTACACACCTTCGAGTGTTCCGCGGAGAGTGAGAGTGTCCATGTTCTGTCAGTAAGAAAAGAGAAGGATTGCTAATTTCACAACAGCTGGATATTTGCACTACACAATCCAGCAAAGCATCAAACGCCCACTCAAAAATTAGCAGTCACTGGATCGTTCATTTACTTTTTTGGTGAATTGTTGCTGGAATTTCGAGCAGCCCGACCTGCGTACTTTGGCCAAAGGTAGTTTTATATTCAGGGTGAGAGTGGTTGATGTTATATGTCTTGTAAAGGAAGGAATCTGAGCAATAAGAAGAAACACTATATCTTTCTTTATTTGTTTCTTCATGGTGCTTATTGCCTATTGGGTGGGTCGTGATATAGAACAACCAAGCCATTGCTTTCCTTAATATTATATCTTGTCATGTAGAATGGATTCTGTTGTGTATGGCAATAACGTAGTATACTCGTTTGATTATATATGTAAGAGTTGCTTTCATTTGCTATCAATCAATGATCATTCTGGTCTAATTTGATCTGTGTTGCGGAGACTAAAAGCCTCAGAGCTGGATAGTGTATTTCAAGATTTGAGATTTGTAATGACTGAAGCCAAAGCCGTCATTTTTTTTTCTACTGTTTGCTAAAAATATTTTTATTATTTGTTTATTTATAATGGAATCTTTTTTAAAAGGACACGTATTCCAAGTCGAAAATGAAAAGTTTGTAGCTTCTGAACATATCAGTTCAGGAACAACAATCCTCGTACAGCGACCGTTAGCACAGGTACCACTTCCCTCAAAACGCCATCAGCGTTGTAATTACTGTCTCGGAAAAGCACAGCTCCAATGCTGCTCACGCTGCCGTTCAGCCTATTTTTGCAGCAATGAGTGCTTTCAAAATGCATGGCTTCATTTCCATCGCATCCTATGTGAACCTCAAGCAACCGATATCTACAAAACTGTCGATGCAAATCGATGGCTCCTCGAGAGAACGGCGCTTACCCTTCACATTCATAAGCGCCTTAATATCCAACACTTGCACTCGCTACTACCTCACATGCCATTTTCCATCGAGTGTCTCGAGTCACACGCACCATTAGCTGCTCATTCCCCGAAAAAAGACGACACAGTTTCCATGACAACGACAACAACAGTAACAACGAGCAGTAGCAATAGTCAAAATACCAAACATGGCCCGGAAATCGATGAAAACCCTAGCCATGCTGTGGCAGCATTTCTGGAGCCATTCGATTGTGATATCACTGAACAAGAGCTTTCTATACTCTGGGCACGCATCAAGATGAGCTGGTTTCTTATTGTCGAGGCCGAGCATCACTTTGAACAGTTTGCAGTGGGCGTTTATCCAGTCACATCACTTTACATTCGCCATTCATGCCGTCCCAACTCGGCCGCAATCTACATCAAGGGTGTGCAGCATATCATTGCATTAGAGGATATTTCGCCCGGGGATCCCATCACAATCAGCTACGTGGACTTGACAGCGACTAAGCAAGAGCGATTGAATGAATTAAGGAAGCGATTTGGTCCTGATTACGAATGCGATTGTGTGCGCTGTAGTGGGAAATTACAAACCGTCGATGCAGTACTAGAGAAAGGTGAAAATGAGCTTGGATTGACAAAGCAAGATTGTATAGAGTTAATAAGTCAACACATCAAGTCATGGAGCGTGCTGGAAATGGTAAAACAGGCAGAGATAAGAGAAGAGGACGATTGGTCGTCCATCGAGCTGCTAGCACCGCCAGAGTTTACCCATTTTGTGGGCCGCTTGGCAACACCAGACATCTTTCATGTAACCACCGATCAAAAGGAACCCGTGCATTATAATGTAAGCGTGGCGGAGGATCGTGCTGCTCTTTTGGATCGCATTCCGGATGTGATGGCCATGCTTCTAAAGGTGCCCAAAGTGCCTGCATTCACCACATCATGCATCAAGGCAGCCGAACAGGTGCTGTTGGAGCGAATTGCAAAAAACAACTGGGTTGAGGCTTCGAGATGCTCTCTCTATTTGTTTGTTGCCTATCGATTACTCTATCCTCCGCTTCACCCCAAGTTGGCGCATCATACTCTTGTTCTTGCAAGGGCCGGATGGAATTCCATGATACAGATGGAACTTATTGGTGGCGATAAAAAACTCGGGCGTATTTATGCGATTGGCACCAGAACGTGGTTGGACTTGGCAAAGGACACCGTCGAGGTTGTGTTTGGAAAAGAATCAGCCTTTTGGAGAGATGTTGTGGAGCTTGAATGGGTTTATGACCGTGAACAAAAAGTAAACGACTCTCATTAATACTATATACATGTAATTTCTTTTTCAAAAATGATTAAAGCACTAATTATACCATCAGGCAAAAAAGAGGATTAAAGTCTGTGTTTTTTTCTTTAAGTGTGTGTATGTGTATGAGAAAGAGTTGGTCTGCGGCTTTAGTCTACGAAATCCATTTTGGCATGCAAATAGTGACCCTGCTCGTGTACAAAAAGACTTGCTGATGCTTGATCGCATTCTTTTGATAAAACATGCAATGAATAGTGATGATTTTATTGTAAATATATTTAGCACATCTGGTATTCAGTGTCCTTAAACAGAGCATTTTTGCAGATAGTGATCTCGGAAAGATAACCGTTCATTTTCTGGGAATTTTTCATCTTGCACAAGTGCACTGATTTTTTTTTTCTAAAAAAGTGGGCGGAATTTTCTAAAATTCGATAAGCTGAGAGTGGAGGCTCGGCATGATTTTATTCGGTACATGTATTTATAAACTGCTTTTTCTTTTTCTTTTCTTTTCCTTCTTTTCTTTCCAATATATTATATTCTTTAATATTATATATTTATTTATTTATTTATATATTTGTTTGTTTATTAGCTTAAAAATAGTCTTAAATAACAATAAACACAATATTACAATATGATGTCAATGGAAAAAATCTATGAAAAAGCAGCTTCTTTTATTGAAACGGTCAAGCAGCCGTGTTATAGCCGCTGTAAAAACTACTGCCTAGTCCACAGAATTTATTTCGAAACGAGTTGGTGCCCTGATTGCAGTTAAAGTAAGTTACTTTTAGATTACTCATAACAAAGCAACTCGCTAACCAATATGCTTTGTTAGTATCGTAAAACGTCTTTTTAATTTATATTTCACCACTTCAAAATATCCTAAAAAAGTATACCAAAACATAATCTATGATTTCAAAAAGAAAAAGAAAGAGAAAAAGTTTACTTCCCTTTTCCTTCTTATTTATGTGTACCTTTGTTATCTATTTTACTACTATTAAAGTTACATTCTATTCTTTTTCAAAGTTACTTTTTTTTCAAGTAAATTGGAAACTGTTTACTGTTATTACAAAGGGAGATATTCGAGCCATATAAAGAAAAAACGCTGAATCTATACATAATAATAACAATCCTGTGATCTTGTGCCTCTTCCTTAGTTCCAGAACATAGAAAAGGCGATCACCAGATTTTCAGTTGAACCAAAAATATTTATCTGTTCGTGTGAGAGTAATTAAAACTTGTGAAATAATCACTCTTTTTATAACATGTGAAAAAGTTTACCTTCTTTTTCATCTCTCTTTTGGGAAAACAAAATGTGGAGGAACTTTCGTTATTGTACGACAAATAGATGGTACTATACACAGAACCAAGGTAGTCCACACAATCAATAAAATCAATGACTATATAACTTTTAACCTTAAACAATCAAATGCATCCTTAATTTAATAGAATAACAACGGATAGAAAAGTAGATGGGTATGGTGCGTTTGATATGTAATCAATTGCTTTATTTGCCATTTCCTTCTCATTTATTTAGTTGTCTAATTATATCTCTATGTCCGTAATTAGTATTATAATAAACATTTTTCTTTCTTTATACTCTACAATTTATTTATATACATCTGCCGATCACTGGTTTATTTTGATTATAAATATATACATACGCATGATTCCATTGTTAAGATTCATTATATTAAATTGGTAGTGGTGGGATCTGTGAATTTATTAAGTATGATGTTTTAGCGAATCGGATTCAACCCATTTCATGTGTACAAATACACACACACACACACACACACACACACACACACACACACACACACACACCAATGATCGTATATTTATAAAGGGAGAGGAGAAGGAGAGAACATACGCACGTATAAATAGATGTAAGAGCTGCGATGGATAGAATGCATCATCGCTGTTATTGCTTTATTTGGTAATTTGCATAGCGCTCAACTTTAGCCAAACAGCACTTCTGGATAGATTGAGCATGTCAATTACGACCTTAAAGTCCTTGCATTTTCATTTCATTATCAACGCACTATAATTCCATGGTTTTCTATAAAAAGTATGAGTTTTTAGTGACAATTTTAAATTTATTGTTCAGTTTGCTCTATTTCGAAAAGTTCAAGACATATTTCGCATGTGCTTTATTTCATGTGTCGAATAAAAAGAAAGAAAAGGGTATTGCATCATGGCAATCAAGTAAGCTCTTGTAAAGAGAATATTTAGTTCAATGAAGGGATCCTCAAATTTATCACATGATAAACATGAAACGAAAGGGAGAATCGATAAAGAGTCTGGGAAAAACGAAATGCTTTTTTTTTCCCCTTTTCTTTCTTTCCTTCACTTTTCAGCTCTTAATATTAGATAAAACGAGAAAATGTTGACAAGGCTAAATAATCAAAGTGTCAAGAATATTTTCTTGAAGGTAAAACGCAAATCTATATATTTTTTCAAGGTAGCAAATAATAATATACTGTAAAAAGACAAGTGCTCGATCATTTGCAACTGGTTTGGTAAAGTATAACGTATATATAAAACAACGCGTATAAAAATATAAATAACAGTAATCAATAATAAAGAACCACAAAGTAACACTTATTCCTGGCGATGGTGTTGGTAAAGAGCTAAGCGAATCAGTAAAGACTGTATTCAAAGCAGCCAAGGTACCAGTTGAATGGGAGCAATTTGATCTATCAGGCCATGTATCTGCAAGCGATTCATTAATGAAGGAAACACTTGAATCACTGCGTCGTAATAAGGTCGGTTTAAAGGGTACCTTATTTACGCCAGTGTCAACTACAGGCCATGGCTCATTTAATGTTTCAATGAGAAAAGTAGAGTTTACATATTTAATAGATACGCCTCATGTATTGATTAAAATAAAAATGGATTAGGATCTTGATATCTATGCCTCCATTTCACTTGTCAAGACTATCCCAGGGGTAAAATCTCGTTTCGACAACATCGATCTTGCCATCGTTCGAGAAAACACGGAGGGAGAATACTCTGGTCTTGAGCATCAGTCATTTCCTGGTGTTGTAGAGTCACTTAAACTAGTGACGCGTTATAAAACAGAACGTATTGCTCGTTTCGCCTTTGATTTCGCCTTGAAGAACAATCGAAAGAAAGTAACGTGTATTCACAAGGCGAATATTATGTGAGTGTGTGTATATTATTAAAGCCAGGATGTACACTCAACGTACATATTTTATATTTAGGAAACTTGGTGACGGTCTGTTCCTAAACACAGTGCGTGATATCTTTAAAAAGGAATACACTGGATCGGGCATTACGTTAAATGATATGATTGTAGATAACGCATCGATGCAATTGGTGTCGCGTCCACAACAGTTTGATGTCTTGGTGCTACCAAACTTGTACGGCAACATCCTTAGCAATGTAGGAGCTGGTTTAATCGGAAGCCCTGGTTTGATTCCAGGCTCTAGTTTTGGCAGAGAGTATGCTGTTTTTGAACCAGTAAGTTTGGATTTATTATTATTATTACTAATAATAATATGAGCCAATTAAAAACAACAAGGTGTATTATCATAACAATAACAATAACAATAAATAGGGATGCCGTCATGTCGGTGAGGATATTGGTGGTAGCAATGTTGCCAACCCAACAGCCATGATTTTAAGCTCAGTAATGATGCTTCGACATTTAGGATTGGACGAGCAAGCCAATCGAATCTCCAATGCCGTTTACACCACCATTCAACGACAAAACCAAAACATAAACACACGCGACATGGGTGGTCAGGGTTCAACAACTGATTTTACAAAAGCAATTGTTTCATCTTTATAACTTGTTTATTTCTTTGTTGTTGTTGATGTTGGATCGTCCGTTCCCTTTGGCTCGGTTCGCTTCTCAAGCACTTTATCAATTAAACCAAAGTTTTTGGCTTCATCTGCAGTCATAAAGTAGTCTCTTTCCATCATTTTTTCTAATTTAAAAGCAAGTGTTTAATTACACATATAAAAAGAAGAAGTAGCTTGTAATATAGCTTACCAACAGTTTCAATATCACGAATACCAGTGTGTTTTTGATATATTCTATTAAGTCGTTCTCTCACTCGGAGAATCTCTCTTGCATGAATGGCAATATCAGATGCCTGACCTGCTGCACCTCCAGAGGGTTGGTGTATCATGATTGAAGCATTTGGTAGGGCGTATCTTTTTTCAGGTTCGCCTGGGTTTCCATAAATGGGCATCAGCACACAGAGATAGAACGCATATCTTTACACTTACCAGCTGCTAATAAGAGTGAGCCCATTGAACATGCTTGTCCATTACATAGTGTTGAGACGGGTGAACGGATGTACTATTAAATAGGCCATTTTTTTAATCCCTTTGATAAATAGTAAATATATATATACATTATCATGTCTGTACCTGCATCTATTACGGTTATATCGCATTATTATTAACATCTACTGTTTGCAATATTTAATGGGCACTTACTGTATCATAAATTGCCATGCCAGCAGTAACACTTCCACCGGGTGAATTGATATACAGGCTAATAAGCTTTTCAGGGTTTTCGGCCTCCAAAAACAAGAGCTGGGCAACAATAACAGATGCTACGTTATCGGTCACAGGACCATTCAAGCAGATAATACGCTCTTTTAATAATCTTGAGAAGATGTCGTAAGAGCGTTCGCCTCGTCCCTTTGTTGTTATTAGTAATATTATACAAACGGCATTGTCTCTCTTCGCTTACTGTTTGTTCAACCACAATGGGGATTAAGGATTGAGCATGAGGCGATTCCGACCATTGACCGATAATATTGTTAGCTGCTTGTGTAAAATAAGACTGAACACGAGTGTCTTATTAGTTGCCCATACGCTTCTTGTAATGACTTTTAAAGCACTTACTCTTGGGTGTAAACGGGTTAAAATAGGGGAGCTTCTTTTGAGTGTATTTAAAAGCATATTGTTGAAAGTTAAGAGAAAAAGAAAAAGTACGTGCGTGCGTGTGATTATTATTTAATAAGGAAAAAGGGGTTTAAAATGAACAAAAGTGACCTCCTTTTTTTACTATTATTATTATTGTTATTGGAATTCATCAACTATGTGTTCTCTTCTTCTTCGTGTCCATTCTACTAGCATTTCGTCTTCCCATTCTTCTTTTTCCACTTGTTTTCCCAAACATCTATCGGCCTTTAATGGATCCGGTACCTGTCCCCACACCAACCTTCCCCAATCCTCCTCCCATGTGTTTATAACCGAACTGGATGATTTGATCAGTAAAAAAAAGGGCAAGGAGAGTGGGCATATCACTTACTCATCGTGTAACCATATGCCACTTTGCTTCTGTAGTTGTAATAATGAATATTTGTCTTCTAATTCTGTTGCTTTCTGGATGATTTGTTCTATGTCAATGTCTTGTGGAATGTGTGTGATGAGCGAATGAAGTGTATCAGGCTCAGCCCGCAATATTTCATTTCTTCGTAGTAGTGTAATCTAGTTTGGTGCTTTATTAGTAACAATCTATTCAATCGATGATATATTTTTAACTTACAGCACTTGCAATGTAGATGAGCATGATGGGCTCACTTGATATAAACACATCAAATAGCCGTACCACCTTTTCGTATTGTTCGAAATCGTGACTAAACCAAGTTAATATCCAACTTAATGCATAGTAAGGCATTACATTAGAACTGCTAAAATGTCAGCACGCGAATACATTAATCACCATCGCTGCTACTTGCCTCTCTAAAAATACAGTCAACTCAGGGTCTTCATATTCCACAATAGAACTCATTAGACGTAGTTGCTTTGATACCGGATCAAAGGACTCCAACATAGCGTCTCGAATAAAAAACAATGCAACATTCTCTGCCGCAGGTATAGCAGCTTTTTTACCGAGAACAAGTAAAAAGCAAGTACATATATCATGAAAACCCTATGTATCCTGGTAATGAATATTTATCCACCTTGTCTATATTGATACTAACTTGGTAATATTTTAATGTTGGATTTCTCCATAATATTTCTACTATCATACAGTGTAATTCTTGTTGTTTATGTGCTTTTAAAACAGGTGTGATATCTGATATGTGTTACCATTTTGTCACTGCTCTTTATATTCATTAATTACCTTGAGGGTAATAATACAATGATCTTTCGACGTCCTTTGTGATCTGAACTGGGTCAGCCAAGTCCTTTTCTATATACTCCATACAAGTAATAAGTCATCTTTTTCACAAAGTAACCATACCATCTATTTTACCACTTCCTTTCTCTGCTATATAATTTCCATGCTGTGTATGCAGTAATATTGGCCTATTATATTTATTAATTATTTATTGTTGCCATGGTTACTGACTATAAAATACCAAACATATCGCCTTAGTTTATCGTCCACATAGCCTTCGGGCGATCTTGCTAATCTCTTTAAGGCTTCAAAATCTTTCTTTGTAATGGCTTTCAGTATTTCTTCTGTCTGTTGTGCTCGGCGCATACTTCTAGCTTTTTTGATATTATTAAAGTGAAACGAGATATAATAAACTGAAAATGACGACTGCAACTCACCAACCGACAGTTTAACTCCCATCCTCAAGCCATGCATCTAAATTTATTCTAATGTTTCTCTCTTCCGCTCTCTTTTTTATTTCAAAAAAAAAAAATAAGAACCAAGTAATAATAAATAGTAATAATAGAAACAAAAAAATAAAAATAAATAAATAAATAAATAAAAAAATTGAATTGGTTCAAATCATTTGGGTTTTTGTACATTTCCAAAAAAGGAAGGTGTGCTCTACTCTTTTCTTTTGTGTTCAAGTCATTCACCTGATCACAAGCTTTGTTTTTAATAAATCGCCTATATATATTTTTTCATTTAATGATAATCATTAAATTAGTCTTTTTTGTAAAGTACTGCAATGGCCACATATGTGTCTTGCTTTGGCATAAAAATAGCTTGAGTATCCATCAATCATCTTGATTGAGCTACTTGCTATTTAGTAAGGTTGTAAAAAAATGTCAGCTATCTATAAAATCCCAACCAAGAAATATAGTATTTGCTAGCAAATACACAAACCAGCAGGTGAAAAATACGTTTTAAGAAACAGTACTTTCAAGCTAGATAGGTATCAGTGCTATTCCTCTGTGATTTCGTTTCCTTTTTAGAACTAGAATTTATCCAATGAAATTGAACCAGGAAGAGTTATCCAATCACCTTTTGAATAATGATGGAGACGCAGGAATTTACTTTCACCTTCAAACTTTAATTTACCCACAAACCAGGGCTTCGTTTATTAATGATTTTGAGGAGGTTGAACCATCCCATATGCTTTTACATCCATACGACTATATATTTAATATAAATAATGGATTATTCATTTTTCATTCCCTTTTCTCCGTGGTCCCTAGTAAATGAGCGGTTTGTTTGTAGCATATTCTACGGATGACATTGACATAGTCTTTAATATTGTTATTATCACTTTGTACGGGATATCACACTAGTCCAAAAAAAAAGAAGCAGCCGCATTCATTATGTATTTTGATAATAAATTGCAATGTATAAAATTAAACCATCTTTCTTTGATGAACTGGCACAATCCGGAAAATAGGATAAAAAATTACCTTTCATTTCAAATTAGATCACAGTTTTGCCAAAAACTACTAAATTCAAAGTTATGAGAAATGAATTACTAGGTTTCAAACTGGCTGTAGGCTTATGTTTTATAAAGATATACCTGAATAGGTTATAGTTGAAGGATAAACTGATGAAGAAAACTAGTCAATTGTCTGCCTGCCTTTTTTTTCTTTATCATGTCTAATAATAACATCATTATGAAAAACCACGAAACCTATAAATGATATCCGCTTTTGCCACACTAAATATGGTAAAAGTTTTAGCGCAACATCAACTCAAGTATTATATCACACATGCACACAACAGAAACTTACGACTTTGTATCTAGTTTTACTCTTTTCTGATCAACAGAGAATGGACCAAGCTATTCATTAGAGAAGGGTATAAATTCTAATAAAAACAGTACTGTGTCATCTACTATTTTTAACAAAATGACGTTGACGGGTGCCATTTACATTCTACTCTATGTTGGTGTCGAAGCTACCTTGGGAGGCTGGGGATATACCTTTTTGACTGAAAAGAGATC
>VCJG01002328.1:68139-78232 GCA_024140375.1 Backusella westeae | reverse complement strand
CATCATTGACCTCATTCCAGGTAAAACTTTTTTTTTTTTTTTTTCAAATATACTTTTATCCTAAATATATCATCAATGCATACACATATAGAAAAATTCCATGTCTTTGAGATTTGGTACAAGGGTTATAAAATATTTATAAGTCGCTCAGAAGAAGAACTTTCCGGCCAAATGGCCATTAATCGACTTCGTTTCGGGCACCCGGGTGAGGCAACTGCGGAAACTATCGTAATAAAGTAAGTGTCCGAAAATTCAAAAAGAAATGATCAAGATCTAACATTGTTGCACAGAATGCGATCTCGTGATCTTCAAAAACTTCGATCTTTTGTCCAAGAGTGGATTGATGAGTATTACGAAATCAGAAAAAATAAGGCACGCTTTGATTAGATTAAACTTTTCGTAAATGGAGCATGTGACTGATCATTTATTATTTCTTAGCTCGTTATATATAAATGCAAGTTCCAAAATTATGGTTGGGATGATGATAATTACTGGCAAGAGCATAACTATAAACAAAAACGTCATTTCTCTTCTGTTGTGTTGAAAAAAGGTGATCAAGAACGTATTTTAAGGGGTAAGAAGAAAAAAAGAGACATGTGTATACAACAAACATACTCATTTATAAAATTTTCTATTAGATATCATCATATTCAAAGAATCCAAAGATTGGTATGATGATCGTGGAATACCTTACCGTCGTGGCTATTTGCTTTGGGGCGAACCCGGAACTGGAAAAACATCTTTTATTCAATCCTTGGCAAGCAAAGTTAAGATGAACGTTGCAATTTTAAATCTTTCGGCTGCGGCAGATGATGACACACTATCTACTGCTTTAGCTCGGGTACCAAAAAATTCTGTTCTTGTCATTGAAGATATTGATCACTACAAATTTGAAGAAGGCGTTTCCGATAAGGACGATAAAAAAAAGTCAAAAGACGAAAAGAAAACTGTTTCCGTATCGGGTATTCTCAATGCCATTGATGGAATTGCAAGTCTAGAAGAATCAAGTAGGTGTTTTTTTTTTCATAATAGTAATAATAATAACTCTAAGGAGAGAAACATGGTAATTGGATAGCAGCTGATATTTATTATTGTTTTTTATTTCTTTTTTTAAAGTTATTTTCATGACCTGTAATGACCTAAATAGTATTCCACCAGCATTAATTAGACCTGGTCGAGTTGATCTAAAGCTACATATGAGTTATGTCGATGACTACCAGCTACAGCTTATATTTTGGAGATTCTTTTGCATGGAAGCAAGAGAAACTGAGCTCGAAGAGATACCAAAAGAGAAGTTCCCATTATTGACAAAAACTGTCACATCTCTCCTTTCTGGACTACGCGAACAGGCAAAAACCGTGCAAGAATCTACTGGTATTTCGATTGAAATAAGTCCTGCAGAACTTATAAGTTACTTCTTATATCATGCCCTGAGATTTAACTTGCCCAAACATCCAGAGTTAATAGACCAGTGCTTTCAATCTCTCCAATCGAGTATACCAGAATTCATCAACTCGATTGCTATTGATAGAAAACAGGCTATAGCACATGCTAAAAAGAGAACTGGAAACAATGAGGATTCCGAATCTAATAAATCCAGCCCTATTACGCCACCCTCTTCTCCAACGGCCGAAAAAAAGACTGCCGAGACGAACACAAATTAAAAGGCGAAAGCAATATAACAATATGTTGATCTTGTAACTTTTGAAATAAAACCGACTCATTGTATAAAAATAAAAAATAAAAAATAAATTATGATATTAGTGATCAAAGCGTTGGATCACCCACTGTTTTTGAAAATATTCCTTTTTAAGATGAATGCCTTTCGATAATTTGAATGAAAACTAACCATAAAAAAAAACTGTCAAGTGTGCATCCCAAAAGAACCAATTGATATTCAGGAGAAGGCAAAATGTAAGGAAAATCAAGGGCTTAGTACTTCTTTTAGCTCATATCATAAAAAAATGAACATAAACTAAATAAAAACAAAATGGAGAGAACGAGATCTATTTTGCGCATAATTAATTCTCGTGACGTTTTTTTACAGTGTATTAAAGTGATGGAGGTAGGAGTTTATGAGTGTTCCTTGTCTATTTTTGACAATCGGTTGTAATTAACCTGCATTTTAGATTGAATAAATTAAGGTAAACTATAATTATACCCCTCACTTTCTCCCCCCACAATATAGCCCGATCTCTCGTTCTCTTGTTATATATATCTCTCTTGATAGGTTTTGTACGACAACTCGTTCAGAAAATTCTTTGTTTATCCCTGCCTTATTTCCTAATTTGATTTTTTTTTTACTTTTACTTTTTTCCTTCTCCTATCCTTACGTAAAAAGCACAGACATACGTATATTCCATGATACGGGACGATTCCCTTAAAAGTCTAGGTCTAAAAACTAACATGTCAAAAAAGGAGAAGGTGCTAAACTATTTTTCCCTGTGTTTTTTTTCTATCTCTACATGATGTTTTGCTTGAATGCAAAAATAAAATGAATAAAAATACATTCATTAAAAAACATGAAATACAATCAAAGAGCATGTACATGGATAGAGAGAGAATAAAATTGAAATAACAACTGAAATGAAATAAAGAACAAAAAAAAAAGACTGGAATAAAGTAAAAAATATAGAAAATCCGCTGATATAGCATGAGTTAAAAGAGATTGGCTCTTCCGTGTTATCACTCTATGATTATCGGTAATAACAACGGCTAGATTTTTTTTTGAGCATATGCATTAAGGGCTGGACCGGATAGTAATCAAAGTATATTTGCCTAAACTAAAGATGTCCTAAAGGTGCTGTTTTGTGCTCGTGTAAACCAAAGAAAATAGCAAACACTACTACAAACACGATCAATGATAATTGAGCACTTAATAATCAACCATTTTATTTTTAAAGAAACAATAAGTTAAAGCAAAGAGAAAGAGAGAGAACACAAAAAAGGGAAAATCCATAAACCTGATTAGATGATTTTATTTATTTTTTATTTATTAGGGGTCCATTCATTATTATTGTTATTACTTATCATTATTATTATCGAAAATCAAAACAAAAAAAAGCTTCAAAAAATAGTTTGCAGCATCAGGAGAATCAAAGTATTAACACAGACCGTGAATACAAAGGCTAATGAGAAAGACACAGGGGCTAACGAGACTATGAGTAATATGTACCTTTATCAAGGAGTCATCCCCTTTTTGAGCCAAAGCCTAATAATGCCTTGTGTCTGCCGCCTCTCTTCCCCTTCCGTCATGCCGTGTCAATAAGCAATAAAAAGGGTTTGATTCTATTTTGTTAAATTGTCTCCATCTTTTTTTCTTGAGTGATCTTATCTCTTTTTATTCCTTTTTATTGCTCTCTTCCTCCCCCCTTTTTTACTTCTATTAAGGGAAATACTTGTACCCCCCTTCACTCTTCGCATTTTGTATATATAAATATATAAAATCTTTTTTCAATATTCACATCTTCTTTTGTATTCTTTATATTTTTTTCGCCACTATTTTTTAATCAAAACATATTGTATATATAATACTTTATATATAAACCATAGCAGGAAAAGATAACCATCACATAGTACTTAATCATACATTCAAAAGCAATTTAATGTCTATCAATTTGGTTCAACAAGATGAGTTGCATGGTATAATGCCTCCATTATTAAATCCCCAGCAACAACCAGCTTATCCCCATCATCATACTGGAGAAGAATATGGCATGGTTAACCATATGGAATCACCTATTTTACCCTTTTCTCCTTCACGTCATCCTACACATCACTATAACGACCAGGATCAGTATCCTTCTTATGAAGAATTTGACGCCATTGTTCAAGATTATCTTCAAAATTTATCATCAAAAAAGAGAGACAAGGCTCTTATTGACCAAGCTCGCTATGCAATGATCTTGCAAGTCCTCAAGGATCCTCGAAACACTGCTGTATCAACTGCTCAGTTTCGCTTCTGGGTAAAGAAAATGTTCCAGCTTACTCCAAGACAGATGGTTTGCCATGATGGAAAGCCAGTTGCTATGCGCGAGCAAATTTATGGAATTCTAGTACGTGCTCATCGTGAAGCTCACCATGGCGGAAGAGACAAGACATCTGCATTGGTAAGTCTATATATTAGTTATTTTTGTCTAGCATTTTACTTATGATTATATAAAAAAATAATAGGTTAGAAGACGTTATTCTTGGATCCCCAAAGAATTGATTGCAAGATTTGTAAGACACTGCCCATTCTGTATCTCTAGAAGAAATGGAAGCCAGCAAAGTCCTCTCTCTCTTGGTATTTTTCTACCAACAACACCACCTAGTTACTCTGTAGTTTCTTCAGAGGACAGACAAAGAGCACCCTCAATGATTACTTCAGCTACTACAGCTTCTACAGCTTCTACAGCATCTTATCCGGATGAGATGATGATGATGGCCGCAGCAACTCAGCGCCATCAACAGCAGAGTAATCAGGAAGGACAAGCAACGATGTCTCCATATGGAGCTGGAACTATCGATTTGTCATGGCAGTCGTCATCTCCAAATTCAAGCAACCATCCTTACTATGCATCCTCTCAACAAACAAGCAACAATGGTCATCCTGCTATGTTTAGTCCTAGCATCAGTAGTTCCGGATCAGGCAACAATTGTTATCCAGCAGCTCGCCCATACTCTGTTGGCTACTCCCAGTCATCAGATATAGAGGACTCTCAGCCGATGGCAATGCAACCACCTTTATCGGTTTATTACCCTCATGACTATGGACTAAAACAAAATTCGGTCTATTCCATAATGGATGCCAACAATATGACATTTGTCACTCCTTACAACAATACCACTGTACGCAGTAACGAAAATATGCTTTTTGCTCCGAATTCAGGCAATGACTCTATGGGAGCTATAAAACAAGAAGATATAGGTTTGAAGAACCCTAGTCCCTGCTGTTATAGTCAGCAAAATGGTGTAATCCCCTCACCCTCATTATCACCTTCATCGTCCTCCACATCTACATCGTCATCACCTGTACACCCTGCATATCATGAGTCCACTTCAAATCATGACAGCTATATTCCGCAACAAAGACAAAACTCACAGCAAACTCCGCAGTCAGTGCACTCACCTGCTCTAAATTTACTTTCTCATAACCATCAACCATTATTCTAAGATGATGTTAAATTCCAGTATTTACGAAAACCAAAAACGGCAACAAAAATCAATTAAAAAACAAAACAAAAAAAAAAAACAACAAAACATTATTACACCTATAAAAAAAACAAAAGCGCCTAAATCACGTAAAAAAAAGCAACTGAAATCTGGAAAATTACGATTTTTATTCTTGCCTCTCCCACAATATCAAAAAAACCGAAAAAAAAGAAGGGGTTGAAATCCCTTTATGCTAAATATTTTTCCTCGTTATGATTGTTTGTATTTTCTCTCTCAGCACCAGATTACCCAAAATAATCTTTTTTATATACATATTTTTTCTACTTTACTATATGCATCTGCCACTGTAGATTATTATTTTTATTTTTTTATTTCTTCTTTTTTTTATCATTACTGTGTTGTGCTAAAGATTTTCTTTCCAAAAATAATTAGTTTTGGAAATATATATACATATATATATACAAAATAAATGTCTATTACCCAGATTTCTATCCAATTCTATATACTTATTGTCCATTTTATTCTTTTCTTTATGTTTTTTATTGTTTTGAAAAAAAAAAAAGAGTATTTCTCTATCATTCTTGCTTGCATCGGGTCTACTTCCGTCTAATAAATGTTTATGCAACCCTTTCTTTTCATTTTTTTCCCTGCTTGGTTGATGTGGAATTCTTTCTATTCTTTTTAACACCTAATAGAGAATACAGTAATACCTTAAAGGTATCCATATATAAATAAAGCTGAAATATATGAAGTAATGAGATAAATAAAAATCTCTAAAGTTGATTTTGGTTTGATAACTTGTAATGATGCTCGTATATCTAGCACTAACACGAGAAATATGCGTGGAAGGCACTTTAGTAGCAGGTATATTTTCTCTCTTCTTTAAGACTAAGTTCCAAAAAGAAAAAATCGTTGTAACTTAAATGTAAGGGGATGCACAGGTGATAACTCTGTTGTAGCTTATATTGTGTATATTTTTAATTTCGTTTATTATTTATTTACTTATTTTAAGTTCCCAAATGCATATAACTTATTCTAGCATGACAGTGATATACATTAAGTCATCCATTAGTAATTTTTTTTTTAGAAAAAAGAAGTAATTTAAAATGAAAATGAACTATGAAAATAAGCGTAGCTAATTATACTTGATATTCTATAGGAAAACTCAATAGGAGATATATTCTATATCCGCTACAATAATATAAATATTGGAGTTTCAGATCAAACCAGTTACTGAGGTCTCCTAAATAACATAATAAAGGATTATAAATCAGTTGATATACTAGTTTATATATTTGTACTTGATTTTTTTTATGCGATCTTTTTATTATTATTAAGTCATGCAGAAGATCTAGGAGCATGTAAATGTATTCTCAAAAATAAATAAAAACAAATTGTTTCATTATCACGTTTATAAACATTAGGCGTCTGTCTCACGTAATTTATATCATTTTTGCTTTATTTTTAATGGTTATCCTGCCATAATTCCTTTTAATGACTGTTTGTTGCATTATTAATGCGCGTAATAATGCATCTAAGAAAGAATGAAATAAGCAAAAAGAGTCTGTTATTTATTATCAGAGCTCTGAATGCAAGAAACTTAGGGGTTAGTGAATTATTAGGCTTTATGCTTCTTCGACATTTCTTAGCGTATTTCCATTATTGTGTTGTCTTCTTTTTTTTTTCAAAAGGTCATTCAAGGAAATACATGTTTCGATATGTACTCATTGTATGATATCTGATGATTTGATTAAATTAATGACATAGAAAATGGAACGCATTCTCCAATAATATAAATGTATGTACGTTATTGTTATGTTTTTTTTTCTTAAAAAAAACATAATCATTCATTACTAATGCATACGGCCTCAAGTAATAGTGACTTAAAAAGATAAATGTGCATTAGAACTTTCAATTGTATAATTACTCCTTTCAACGCATTCTCAATTATCAATCGTAGTATCAAATATAGGACGTCCAAGATATAATCCAACCTCGATATCGATTAGTACATACGAAGGTACATTTGAGTCAAAACACTCCTAATCTACTTTTGATCCCTTATTTTTTTTTTAAAAAAAAATTACTATCACAACAGAAAGAAAGCCTGGTTTCATGGAACACCTGTAAATATGTCTAAATGGAGAAGAGCCAGGGTAAAATGGATGAAGCACGCAAAATGTATCATGTACCAAACATTTTCAGAATCAAGTCAAGCGTCTGCACCATTATTGTATCGTATGTTTACTCGTGCTTTGCTGCTTGCACAAAAAAATATCATAATAGACAACAATAAAAATTAAGTTTAAATACACTCATTATATTATACACAGTACTTGTACTTGTCATTTATAAAACTAATAAAGCATTTGGTATCATAACATGTCCATATTGTACCTCTCATTATATAGAGAATACAAAGCAGTTTGATTTTATTTTTAATATTTTTTGAACAGGTTAAAATAAAATTAATAAAAACCATTGTCCACTCTACGTTTGACAATATAATAATTCTGCAATGATCGACACACTAGCTCCATAAAAGGTCGACCAGTCCACTTTCCAAAAGGCATAGATACAACTCCATTTAAAGGTGATCAAACTTTCTGGGAAATTCAGCCTTATCTTAAAAAGTAAATTCTGATAATCAATACTGTAAGAAGGCTATTAAAAGTAATATATTATTAATTTATTTAATACTAAGAGATATAGAGTTTTTTTGTTTTGTTTTGAAAAAAAGCATATTGAAAGGTTATTTGGTCTCAAAGAATTGATCATGCAGATCACTGAAAAAATAACACACCATTTTCTGAGTGCTATGATTGGCCAAATAAGCTTCATTGCACAAAATGAATTTTTTTAAATTTAATTAACGTGACAAATAAATAGATACCAGGCGAAATAAAATCTCCTATGAATGAATTTACGACATTCGAAAAATATAAATACAATGTAACAGAAGTTAATGATCTATGAATCAATTGTAGAAATGAACTAAGCTAAAGAAGGAAGAAGCGACGAATTTAGTGCATAAAGCGTTAAAATAAAACCGCGAATTGAACACAGTGACTGGGTGGCTAAATAAATAAAAACTCTACCAGGGGGGAAGTCTATTTTTTTTTATAAAAAAAATTAATTGCGTTCACTTTTTTCTTTCTTTTCTCTTTTTCTTTTAAAGTTATTCTGTAATATTTAGTTATCAAAAATGCAATCATTACGATCACTTTCATCAAAATTAAACCTCGTACAAACACTTCGATACAGTTCGATTGCTCAAACGATCCCTATCCGAGCAAGCAAAGGACCACAAAGATTACGTCCTATCCGACCAGCAGCACCACAAGTATTACTTTCAAATAGTAAACCTGCCACAGCAGCCATCGTAAACGGACGTTCCCGTCGCGACGAAGAAATCACCTCACGCTTTATCGACTATGTGGATGATAAAGGACAACTCCATAACCGTGTTCGATTAGAAGCAGTGTTGAACGAATTTGACCGCGCGCGTTACTTCCTTGTTGAAGTAGACCCCACAGCAAAGCCTCCTGTATGTCGATTATTTGATAAAAAGCAGCTGTTTGAAAAGGAAAAACAAAACAAGAAAAAGAAGCAAACAGCACCCGAAAGTATCCTAAAGGAGATTGTCTTTGGTTGGAATGTCAGCGCCCACGATATGGACCACAAACTAAATAAGGCTATGCAGTTTTTGGAAAAAGGAAATAAGGTTAAAATCGAGATTGTTTATAAACGTGGACAAAAAAGAGTAGACAAAGAAACTCAGAATGAGGTGGTCCAAGTTGTTTCGGAAAGAATGAATCAATTCAAGCAAGCGAAAAAACCTCTCTTCACTGGTCCTACTTGTTCAATGCAATATGAAAAAAAATAGAAAATACCAATATATACACACCATGTAAACACAAAACATCAACAACACCTTCATTAAATTTGTATAATCCCTCACTCTTTCTCAATAAAATATAATGCTGATAAGAATAATAATAATAATGATGATATTTATTTGGAGGAGTTTTTTAATGAGTGGGTTGTATAAGGTTATATTATAGTGATATATGATTTACATAGTAGCATGAACTACTCTCTTTTCTTGTTCTTCTTTGTGGCCGTTTCTTTCTCTTTCTTGTTCCCAAAATTTGTTTAATTGTGTCTGATCAATAGGGTATGTATTTTGAGGAGCAGGGAATTGTCTTGATTTGACTTCTTCATGGAATTCCTTAAGAGCCGAGGTAACGATTTGATTCAAGTTACAATATTGCTTTGTGAACCTAAAAAAAATTACACAAGTAAATATATGCAGATAAAGAAAGACAAAAAAGAAACTTACTTTGGTACAAATCTATCAAATAAACCCAAGGCATCATTTTGTACCAAAACCTGACCTGAACAATCAATGCCTGCACCAATACCAATAGTAGGTACCTTTAATTGTTGGGTGATATAACCAGCAATTTCAGAAGGCATAGCTTCAAGAACAATAGCAAATGCACCTGCCTCTTGCACTGCCAATGCATCTTCCAAAAGTTGTCTTGCCTGTTTAGCAGTTTTGCCTTGTACTCTAAAACCTCCCAATGCTGATTGTCTCTGTGGTGTCAATCCAATATGTCCTACTACAGGAATACCCACTCGTGTGATTCTATGGATGGTTTCGGCCATTTCTTTACCACCTTCTAATTTAACAGCCTACAATTGATTGTTTAGTTTTTGGCATGTAATGACAGTGATACATAAAGTACATATTTAGAAAAAGGGGTTTCAATAAATAGAAAAAATATATATACCTCACAATGGCCTTCCTTCATAAAACGAAGAGAACTCTTGACGGCATCATCAGGGCTAGCTTCGTAACTACCGTAGGGTAAGTCAACTACAAGGAAAGGGGCTTTGGATCCTCTTGCTACGGCACGAGAGTGATGCAGCATAT
>VCJG01002328.1:15711-28887 GCA_024140375.1 Backusella westeae | reverse complement strand
AAAAAAAAAAAAATAGTTTAGTTTTTCATCCTTTTTATCACATTCTCTCCTCCAAGAGGTGTCCTTTTCCAAATGTATATACTACTTACCACTAGCATAATTGGGGCGAGGTGTTGGGTTATAAGAGGACGATAAGAGTGGAGCATGACCAGTGGCTGGATTCTGACCGTAGTTTGAATTGGGAGGAGGCTGAGCATATGAGCCATTATAGGAAGCAGGGCGACTAGTGCCTTGTGGGCGAGGAGGATACATGTGATTAGAACCAGTGGATATGGAAGGCGTAGGGACGGGGGGAGGAAGTGTAGAATTGATGCCAGCCTGCTGAGGATGATGAAGAGGGCGGGGATTCTGTTGTTGAGGAGGATAAGCTGAGCCATATGTGGGTGTGGAAGTGGATTCAATGGGCACAGGTGCTGGGCGAGCTGATGGAGGGTATTGCTGCATCTGATGTGGTGGTCTTTGATGCTGCTGAGGTATGGGAGGAGCGTAGCCTCCAGAAGCAGGACGCTTCTTCTTGTTTCCAAATCTTGTTGGTTGGCGCTTAGGAGGAGGACGCTAAAAAGGAATAAATATTTAGTGTTACACACCGTGAACGATCAAGGGGAGTCTATTTAGATCAGGTCAGAATGCAACTTACTGCAGAGTAGAATGTCATTTCAAGATAAATCTCGCCCGCACTACGACCCTTGTAAACCAAAGGATGCCAACCTACACACACACACACACACACACACGTAAATACAGATATAAACATCAACAATAACAACACTTACTGTCCCATTCACCGTCTTCCAATACTTTTGTGATGTCTACTTCAGTCTCCGAGATTAAATCCTCACGCTTAGAATCTTCATCATAGACCTGAACAACAATCATATTTTTCTTCTCAGGCACAGGAATATTAATCTAAAAAAATAAAACGTTTTAGTTTATATTTTAAACAGCAACCAAGAAAATCAGGTACCTGATCATCCCAGATAGGATGCTGTCCGCCTCTATAATCTGTTCTTGTCTTTCGAGTATTTTCACCCAAGCGAAGAACTACAAAGGGGTCTTGCTTTCCAACAAGCTAGTTTTGATATTATAAGTAAAAGCCTGTTGAGATGGTCGTTATAAAAAAACTTACTTCGCGATTAGGTAAATCTTTCTATTTTATTAAAAAGGGGGAAAAGGAAGGGGTTAATATAACATATTAAGCAACACCAGAGCATTACTTACAGCTTTGTAGGCAACAATAACGAGTTCACCGATGATTCTTGCCTTGGACATTTGGTTATTATTTTTATTATTATTATTAATATTAAAAAAGAAGAGCAAAAAAAAAGAATAAAAATAAAACAGGGCTAAAAATAAAATATACACACTTCGGATGTTTAAAAAAAAATACTATTTTAAGAGTAGACTCTCCCAAGCCTCAATGGCCAAGTTACCATTCATGTGATGGCTCTTTTCTTTTTTGCCTTTTCTTTGAGTTTGCCTCGTTTACCTTTTATCAAGTGTCTCTTTTTTTCTTTTTTAAAAACAGAAACAACCAAGTACGATGGTCATTCTGTTCTGATAGGGTCATAATAGTATCCAAATAGCATAGATCACTGAATGGTTATATCATTAATAAAAATATGACCTAATGAGATAAGTAATTGACGCACAGAAAAATATAGATTATATATAGAAAGCCATCTGTGGGGCAATCTATTCTCCATTTTAGTGGATAATATAAAATATCTGCATCATAGCAAGAGGCTACTGCACCACAGAGGCTTTTTTAAACTTACATTTTGCACTTTTATTAATATTAGACTTTATGCTTTTGTGCATAAAGTATGTATGATTATTATTTTAACATGTAAATAAAACATGTAATTGTTCTCGTTCCAGACTTGAATAAGTAATGAGTTGATATATAATAATATATAATAGTACTAGTACTAGTAATAATAATAATAATAATAATAATAATAATAATAGTAGTAGTAGTAGTAGTAGTAGTAGTAGTAGTAGTAGTAGTAGTAGTAGGGTAAATAGTAATAGTGAGCTCTCAGAATATATATTTAAAAGGAGAGGGGAATGTATTAGCTTGATACAATTCTTCCTGATTCATTTATTAACAAATGGAACTATCGCCTAAACTTAATTTATATTTTATTATTATTATTATTATTATTATTATTAATTACTTGCTGTTCTAGAGCCCTGGTTTTTTTTTTCTCAACAATCATTATTAAAAGTATCACTGAAAATGCCATTATAAGTTGTGTCAATAAGGGAACAAGAAAGCAAGTAAATAAGCAAAAGTACGTCATTATAATATTCATGGCAAAATAGTTTAGCATCGATGCATATGCATCTATCGCTGCCACTATTATTATTATTACAACACATTTATTATTAAGAAAACAAAGAAAAAAAAAAGGATAAAATATTGGACGAGAGAGAGAGTTTCCTATCGAGTTTATTGACAAAAAATAAAAAGCTTCAACGTAGAATTTGCGGTCAGCTTCCTGCATCGATCAAGCTCAGTTTCAATCTCAATTTTACCTGTTTTTTATATAGTTCTCACATTTGCGTTAAGATTAAAAATGGGAAAGCTATAAGCCGACTGACCATTATTGTGAGACCCAACACGCGTGATAATTGCGTAAGAATAATAATCAAAAGAAAGAGAGAGAGAGAGAGAGATAAAGGATATAAATAACGGAATTATCCTTACTAAAATAACTTGTAGTAGTAATAATAATAATAATGAAATACGCCCATTAAATAATAAATATCAAGGAGACAGAAAGAAACAATAGGGAACAAGTAGAACAAGAAGCGTTAAAGATTATTTTGGTTAAATGATTGCTTGTTTGTTTTAGTTTATGTTGATCACGATTGTTTTGTAACAAAAAGGATCGCTGTTGTGTAAGAATTCACACTGAATGTTGCCAAGGTCACCATCATGCAAAAGAAGTGAACCAATCAAATGGTCTTGTGTGACGCAGTTCTCTCACTTTTCATTTTTTTTCTTGTTTCCCTTTTTTTTTCTTTTTATTTATACTTTTTTATTTATTTATTTTACTTTTTCTTACCTTTTCGCTTCTCAATAACCTTTTGTATTCTCCTTCTTGAGAATCAGTCAATGAAAGTGTGCTCATGGAAGAAGTAGCCCCTCGGAACACTACACCACCCAGCGACTCTTCAACAACACTTCACAGCACAGCCCAGAATAGATCTAATCCCGCGTTTGTCACTGTCAGTCATGTCACCACTTGTGCTGAAATAACTACTCCAATCTCCAACTTACGTAGCATTGCTCCAGTTTTGAATAGATCTAAACACACTTCCATGTCCAACAAGTGCAATTCACCGGCAACTTCCGTGCCTTCCCGTGACTCCGTCTCCCAGCAACAAAGCGAGAGTAACACACTGCCAAAAGCAAACAGCAACAACAACAACACTACTACTTTAATTAATACTAATAACAATAATAAGAAGACATCACAAATGGAATACGATGATTTCAGCACAGAAAGTGAATCAGACATTATTCTGTCAAGACAAATGCAAGCCAGCAACCCCCGTTATGCTAGCCCACCTGCCGGTAGCGGTGGGAAATACATGGTGAAATCGAAGCGTACAAGTTGGATTGTGGATGTAGCCGAAACAAGCACACCTTCTACTCCCATTAGTTTGCCTGAGAATACCCAATTGCCTCGCAGTAGAAAGAATTCCGTCGATTGTCACCATCGTCGTCTACTCTCGCTCGACCAAGACACGCTGGAAAGGTCGTCGTTTACCAAACTGCGTGAGAAAAGAGCTTCTCAAAGCCCAATCGATCACGAGCGGGCTTCTTCTGTTTCCTCGGTTTTGACAGACGTAAGTTTGTCTACAAGTTCGTCGTCAGAGTTTCCAAATTTGTGCAGCAGTTCTAAACGTGAGCATTTTTATTTATTACAAAGAATGCCATAAAAAAAAATTACGCCTAATAGCATCTGACTTTCTTTTTTTTTTTCTTTTTTAATTGTATTCATATCATATCACCACTTTTTTTGTTTTTTAAACAAAAAAGAAAAAGTTCCCATCGGTAAACAAAGGCGCAGGTCGTCTGTCTTGCGAAACATGTCCAGTGCAGATTTAACAGAAATAATCAATGATCCATCGGGCCTTCCTGCTTATCAGCAATCAATTCAAACGTTCCTAAAGCAGCAAATGTCTAGAAAGTCAAGTGACGAGGCAGACGAGGATGTTATCGAACTAAATTTGGAAGAAGGAAGAACGGATCTACTACCTACTTTGGACAAACCCACCCTCTATCATTCTCCTGTTTATCCTGCCTTATTCCTCAACACACAAGCCTATTTTGAGTGCGATGCCTACTGTAAAGGCAACACGTCGGTGCCAGATAGAATGGGATCTTCAAACCAAGAGGATTACTTTACTTTACCCTTATCTAATCAAGGTAAAGCCATTTTTTATTCTATAATAATGAAACTTGCCAAACTCATAATAATAAATGCTTGTAGGCTCAAAAAGTGTACCCGCAATTCAATCAGACAAAACACCATTGGATCAACGCTATTCGTATGCCCATCAACTCAACACCTCTCGTCAGACAAAGCAAAGTCGATGGTACAAGCACGATACAGCCGAATGGACAGATTGGGTTGACGAACACCAGGACATAATCGACAACACAGACAGTCTATTGAAGCGAAAGCTATCAGCGTGGTGGACATCGGTTCAGTCGGGAAAACCCACCAAGACAACGAGTCACCGCATGTCAATTGATTTGCATAATCTTGGTTTTGTGAAACGGCCTGTTGAAGACAAGGCGTCACCAGTGGAGTTCCGTACACAGCCTCTCTCTCGTTCTCTGTCCCAGCATTCTACATTTGCAATGGGCGGTGTTGGTTACCGGTTCAACAATCCTGTCAAGAGTCCCTTTTGCGATGAGAAACCATTGGCTGGTGCGAGCTGCCCTAGACTCACAATCAAATCCAGGTTAGAATCAGCCAAGGAAACATGTAACCAGGAGTTGCGCCGCATCATTGATGACCTAAACGAGTACGTTGAACGTGGCTTGCTTTATTTTGAGACCAAGGATGATGCGCAGGTCAGCAATGGAGGTACACCATCCAAACAAGATAATGCCTACCTTGTTAACGATGATATAAATAGGATGGATGAGGACCTGAAACAGTGGGAAAGGCTCAAGGATGACGAGCTGTCCCCTCCTGTGGTTACAATGATCTCCGAGGACTCCTATTTACCGACGCCATTTATATTGACCCTCCAGGACCTTATCTGCTTGGCTCAGAGTGTGCTCGATACCGATCTTGACCTTTTTTTGGAAAACACCGGTGCATGTGCGGATATTGTCTCAAAGATCCAGGATGTGGGCATGCAGTGGGATTATCACCCGGAGTGGCCCTGTCGTCAATACTATGTGCGACTCTTGCTGGGCGTCGCTGCTCTCAATCGGGTCGTCAAGTGGTGGCAGGCTGAGCGTGGTTTCTGGTCCTCCTTTACCGATGGCACCGCGTCCGAGCCGAGTACGAGCACCACGGTCACCCCATTGTTTAAGCCTCTCATGATAAACACAGCGTTTGATTATGAAAACAGTGATAGCCAGGACAACACACCCGCCAGTGCTGCCTGGACGCATCCAGCGTCATCTAGTATGCCTCGCACCCGCGACAATAGCATGATGTCCATGATGATGCAGGATGAAGAGGAACAAGAGAATAACTGGGAGCTTCAGGAGGAAGCCGAAAGAGGTCAAAGCGATACCATTGTGATGGAGCTTGATTTATCGGAACCAACTGTCAAGTATCTTAGCCCTGTTTGGCATCAGGTTCTTGGGTAAACTTTTTTATTATTTATTAAAAACAATGATGAAATTTGTTTACTTACCAAAAAAGTCAACTTTTTTTTTAATGCCCTGTAGCACGCAACCACAATTGATGATTGGTTTAAATATCTCGCAGCTGATATTACCAGAAGATAAACATGTATTCGATGTTGCAACCCAAGAGATGCTCACGGATGAATTACGCACCGTTGAGGTTTCTTTCCGTGTATTAACAAACAATGGCAAGCCATTTGAGATGGAAGGAAAAGGAATGCTCATGTATAATCGAGTTACAGGAGAACCCAGTCATACCATGTGGGTCGTGAAGCCCCTGGGCTCAAGACGCTGGTCCATCATTGAGCCTTTTGAGCATGGCCAACTTGATACCTTGCTGGCTTCGGAAGAGAGCATATTATCAAGCGAACCCGTCTCTGCCATCACAAGCAACAAGATGCTGGTGTCCAGTCTAGATATTGTCCCAAAGTCGTCTAGCATTGCTATGAGACGAGCCATATCTCAAGGAGGCGTTCCCAATGCATTGAATTCTGCGTCGCATGCTACTTTACTGTCACTTGCACCGGCACTCTGCCGTATCTGTGAGAGATGGGTGGTTGCCGCTTTCTTTGAACAGCACTCTGAACTCTGTGCAGAGATTCATCGAGCTGAAATGGATGTGAGCAATTGTAATGACAGTCTAACCGAGCTCCGATACCATGTACAAGGTTTGTGTGACGTGACAAAAGCGGAGTTGACTCAACTTGAGAAAAACCCTGATGAGGCGATTTCGACACATTCTACAATTAGCGCTACTACCGCCACTACTGCAGCAGCAAAAGATGATATCGATAATGATGAGGAGGAGGAGGAGGAGGAGGATAATGACTCCCTTTTTGGTGACTCGCTTCCGTTAGAGGAAGATACAACCAGCCCTATAGATAGAAAGAGGGTAGAATTAGAAAAATACCAATCCTTACTTGATATCATGAATGTTGCACTCTCGATTGAAGCAAACCCACATCCTGTCAATGAGGACGACGGACCAAACAAGTCGCCTCGACTCAAACATTCCCCTCAATCCAAATCAAGGATCGTAGAGGTGTTGTACTGGAGACCGCCTCTTGCAGATGACGCCGATACCGAATCACTGATTAACGATATCCAAATAATTACCCGTGCAAAGGTCGATTCTGTAAATCGTATGCAAGATCGTTTAGAGTACAATGAACGCACTCGAAAGGATTTCCAGAAAAATGTGATACAGGAGAAGAATTGGTCAGAGTTTGTGACACAAGAAGATGATGAACGTCTGGCTCCTGTTTCAATACATGCCGGTCCTCATTCCACACAATCTAAAACATTATCGAGCAACAAGTCCGCTGAAGAGACTAATACAAATACAATTAGTGCAATAAATGATCCTCCTCCTCCTGCTGGAGGAAATGCGCCAACAAAGAAGACCATCTTTAGGAAGATTAAAGATTGGAAGTCAAAAGGGAAACGTAACCGTCAACTAAGACGTGCATCAAAACGTAAAGCCTCCTCATCTGGTGCAGCAGCGCCCAAAATCATTGAAATGGAAACAATTGATACACCCATGGCCTCTCCCAAATTCCATCCAACTGGAACGGTCCATCACCGTAGAGGAAGTCAGCAACGTGTAGCGGCAGTAGCATCCGGCAGCAGCACGCCCAGTAGCAAATTGGGTAAATCACCACTCTCTCCACTTCCTGCACCCATTACATCCAGACCGATCCCACCCAGCATCAAAGACTTTGATATTATCAAGCCCATCAGCAAAGGTGCGTTTGGATCCGTCTTTCTTGCAAAGAAACGTGTCACCGGCGATTACTATGCAATCAAATTCCTTAAAAAATCTGATATGATCACAAAAAACCAAGTTACAAATGTAAAAGCGGAACGTATGATTTTAATGGCACAAACCGATAGTCCATTTGTCACAAAGCTCTATTATACTTTCCAGTCAAAGGATTACCTGTATCTGGTGTTGGAATATCTGAATGGTGGCGATTGCTCCTCATTGATCAAGGTGTTGGGTAGTTTATCATTACCTTGGGCACGAAACTATCTAGCAGAGGTTACAGCAGGACTAACCTATCTCCATGAGAAAAACATCATCCATAGAGATCTCAAGCCTGATAACTTGCTGATTGATCAGAATGGACACCTAAAGTTGACTGATTTTGGTCTGTCTCGTATTGGATTTCTGGATCGTCGTTTAAGAGACGAATTGTGTGAAGATTTGGCGCCCACCTCACCAGCACCCTCACGCTCTGGCACGCCACCTCAATCACCGTCCGGTTTTTCAAACTCCTCCTCATCGATGCTTTCTGGCAAGCCCTACAAACAATCGTATTTCAGTCTGCTTTTTGATCGTGATCGAAATCGACGAGGATCACTGGCGAGCTCAGGCTCTGGAGGCGATAGCAGCATATCCTCTATTCTCAACAACGAAGAGGAGCCCAAGTCAGCATCATCAACAACAGGACGAAAACGAACTAGCTCTGGTTTGGTGGCCTCGGGACTGACGACACCAGGTTATGTGCACTCGGACCGTGTGTGCAGTAATGACAAAGGGGATAATGCGGGAGCACAACATGCGGTGGGTACACCTGACTACCTTGCACCAGAAAGCATTTTAGGAACTGGTCAGGATTCCATGGTGGATTGGTGGGCACTGGGTGTGATCTGCTATGAATTTCTCTATGGCTATCCCCCCTTTCATGCAGATACACCTGATAAGGTCTTTGATAACATTCTTTCAAGACGCATCCATTGGCATGAGGATGAGATGGATCTCCCACCGGAGGCTCGTGATTTTATGGAACGACTACTGACATTGGATCCTGATAAACGACTGGGTAGAAACGGTCCTGACGAGGTACGATGCCATCCCTTTTTTACTGGTATTGACTGGGATAATCTGCTTACCGAATCCCCCTCGTTTATTCCTCAACCTGTAAATGAAGAGGATACCGATTACTTTGATTCTCGAGGTGCAACCATGGAAAATGTAGATGATCTTCAGAATCTCGTTATGGAAAAGATCATGCGTGCAAAGGAGATTATCATGGAACAGAATCCAGATAACATATCGATTGTTCAAGAGGGGGAGGAGGGGGAGGAGGAGGATCTGAATGCAATCTCATCACAAACAAATCGAGATTCCGATTTTGGAACGTTTGTTTACAAAAATCTACCGTTACTCGAGAAGGCAAATGAAGATGCGATACGTAAGATCCGTCAAGAATCGATTGTCGCCAGCAGTAGTGATTCAAAGGGTCGCCCTGTTCATCGTTCACTTCCTGCCATTTCACAACGAAAGAGAAGCTCGATTGTAGACACAAAGAAGAGTCGATCGAGTAGTCAATCATCGTCCTCTTCAGTGCCTTCAACACCCCCATTGGTTCTCTCACCATCAAACTCAACAAGACAACCTGCCATTGCTCGAAAATCGATTGATTCAAGTCAGCATCCTCTTCATCATGTCGAGAAAATTAAAAATGAGGATACACCACGAAGGGTACGCTCCATTTCGTCACCTGGAAATCGTGTGGCCATCTTGTCGGGTATAAATAACAAAGCGACGGCAGCGGCAACAAATAGTACAACTAGTAGTAACAGCAGCAGTAGCAATCGCAATTTGACCATATCTACTTCAACTGTACCTGAAAACGAAAACCATGGATCAACACCTAGCAGCAGTGGCTCATTCCCTCCCTCATTATCAACAGCGGCACCACATCCATTAGATTGTGAGAGTACCACCGAGCCATACAAGGCAAAACCACTCGATTGCTTGATTGCCGATGATAATCCTATTAGCTGCAAGATCCTTGAAACGATTCTAAAGTTATTACAATGTCGCTGTGTGATTGTTCGTAATGGTGCACAGGCAATTCGATGTGCCATGGGAGATAAAGTACAATTTGATTTTATCTTTATGGATATTCGCATGCCTATAAGTAAGTTTCACACACCTTCTCATATATATATATATTTTTCATATACTCACTCTCTCTCAAAATTTTAGTTGACGGAGAAGCAGCAGCCCGTATGATTAAATCCACAAATAACATTAATAGAAATACACCCATCATTGCGGTGACCGCATATGAACGTACGTTACAGCTTGCCAACATCTTTGACGATAATCTAAACAAGCCTGTAACCAAAGAATCAATTTTGAGATGCATTCGACAGTTCCGTGAATGTATCATTCCTTGGACACCCACATTAAAAGCAACTACCGCATTTTCAACAGACTGTTCACCTGATAAAGTCTCTATACCATCTTCATTCTAAAAAAAAAGAAAACGCTTTTTTTTTTATTTTTTATTTTATTTTATTTTAAAATAATAATCTCCACATTTATCAGGAAAAAAAAATAAATAAAGGGGTGTGTGTGGGTACAAACAAATCTAATTTTTTGAACGTTTTAGCTTGAACAGTTTTCCAATTTTCTTGAAACAAGATATACATCCTGTCTTTTTGGGTGGGCTTTTATATCTAAGCTTATCTTGCAAAATATGCAGCTCGTTATCCAACTCTATGAGCGTCGTGTTGATTTCGTCAATGTTGGCATAGATTTTTCTTATGATGTTGGCAAATGTGAATGCTTTCTTTCCGTAAAGATAAAATCTACCTCGGAAATCGGCCTCTCTGCTATACCAATGGTAGGGCACGTTTCCGTTGGCCTGCTGGAACTCTTTTTCCATGTCATCTAGCCTGCCTTGTGCTACCACGAAGGAGCGTCGGAGGTCGCTCATGTCGTTGGTACGGTCTACCATTAAGCTTCGTTGTACCTCCTTTAGATCCTCTAGCTTTTTGCGTTCCTTCATCAAGGCGTTGTAGACAATAGTATATTTGGGGCTGCTTCGTACAATGTCTCGTATGCAAGGGACATCAATTTTATTTGCTAGATCTAACACTCTGTATTCAGACAGGTATTTTTCCATAACATGGGCATGTTCTTTGAGTATCCTGTCAGTTTCTTGGGATGCTTCGGCGGTTGTCTGGGCCTGGGAGGATGATTGTACTTGAGTGGATGATTGAGCCTGGTTGGGTGATTGTGCTTGGGCGAATAATTTTGCTTGGACAGATGATTCAACCTGAGAGGACGATTGAACCTGAAAGAATGATTCGGCCCAAGAAGGCGACTGAGCCTCTATTCTGGAATGATGGTTACTATGCAAGACTTTCAAAGAGGAAGAAGTATGAGGCTTGGGAATCGCGATAGGGTTATGATCAGCATCGGTGAGGATGAGACCGCCGGTACTGGATGAACGAGGAGGAACAACAGGAAGACATGAGATTAGATCCGGGGTTGGAGGTGCGACAGAGATTTCACTCCCATTACTATTAAGAGCAGTATAATAAGACGAATCACTGTTTCGGGAGGTTATGGGACGAGGACAGTCGATCTCGAGAGAAACTTGCGTTTTGGGTTGAGGGTCAGACTTCACTCTCTTTCTTGCGCTGGAAGTTTCTCCAGATAAAGAAGCTCTCTGCTTGTTATTCTTGCGTTCAGAAGTGATATTGGTAGTTAAATCAATGAATGGTTTTTCGCCTTTACCGATGGAGCCATTACCTTGCGATTCAATACGAAGTGGATTTTTACCTTTATCGATGGCACCATTGTCTTGCAATTCAATACGAAATAGTTCTTTGCCTTTACCGGTGGATCCATTGCCTTGCGATTCAATACGAAGTGGCGTTTTGCCTTTATCGGTGGAGCCATTGTCTTGAGCCTTACCAGGAAGCTCGTGAGAGGTAGACTCTTCGGCTGCAGCAGCCGCTTTGGCAGCTTCTTCCTTTTCCTTTTCAAGCTCAGCAGAACCCTTAAGACGATGACGAACTCGAGCCCATCCTTTTGTAGGTGTAGGTTTTGTATCAGAGGCACTGGCGCTTTCGGTAGCTTGAGTAGCATCTTTAGCTTCATTGTCTGCCTTGGGAGTAGCGATAGCTTGAGTAGTAGTTTCAACCTTGTTGACTGTCTGGAGAATAGTGACAGCTTGGGAAGTAGCTTTAGTCTCATTGTCTGCCTTGGGGACAGCGATAACTTGAGAAGTAGCTTCAACCTTGCTGACTTCCTGGGGAGCATTGATAGCCTTCGTGGTAACTTCAGCTTCAGCCTTACTGTTTGTCTTGGAAGCGGTGGTAGCTTGAGTAGCATCTTTAGTTTCACTATTTGCCTTGGGAGCTTGAGTAGTAGCCTCAAACTTGCTGACTGCCACGGAATCAGTGGTAGCTTGGGTAGTAGCTTCAATCTTGATGTCTGCCTGGGTAATATTGATAGTTTGGGTACTAATATTAACATTGCTGACTGCCTTGGGAGCATTAGTAACTTGGGTATCAACTTTAGCTTCATTGCCTGTCTTGTGAGAAGTGGTAGCTTGGGTAGCAGCTTCATTCTTGCTGTCTCTCTTGAAAGTAGTGGCAGCTTGAGTAGTAGCTTCAATCTTGCTGACTGCCATGGAAACAGCAGTAGAATTAGTAATAGCTTCAACTTTGCTTTCTCTCTTAGAAACAGTAGTAGCTTTAGCACTAGCTTCGATTTTGCTGACTACCTTGTGAACAGTGCTAGATCGGGTAATAGCTTCAACCTTACTCTCTCTCTTGGGAACAGTGACAGCATTAGCAGTAGCTTCACTCTTGTTGTCTGTCTTGTGAGAAGTGGCAGCTTGGGTAGCAGCTTCATTCTTGCTGTCTGTCTTGGAAGCAGTGGTAGCCTGGGTAGCAACTTCACTCTTGCTGTCTTCCTTAGGAGCAGTGGTAGCTTGAGCAGCATGTTTAGTTTCAGTGTCTGCCTTGAGATCATTGGTGGCTTCGGTAGCAGCTTCAACCTTGCTGTCTGTCTTGGGAGCAGTGTTAGCGTTCTTGTTAGCCTTCTTTTTAGCCTTCTTGTTAGTCTTCTTGTTAGTAACTTGGGCATTATTGCCTGACTCGGGAGCAGTGGTAGCCTTTGCTTTTGAGGAGCTTTCTTCATTTCTCAGAGTAGACTGCAAGAGAATGGGCTTAGCAGAAGAAGAGGAAGAAAAAGAATCCGAGCTGTCTACAGAGTAGCAAGCAGAATCAGAGTCTGTTCCAGAGGAAGAACCAGACATAGAGGCGGTATCAGTTACAGGGTCTTGACGTAAACCATTTTCAACGCAAGCAATAGCGCCAGCAGGACGGACAACTGCCTTTCCAGAAGAGCGCTTGTTAGCTTTCTTATTATTACGAGAGTTTCTTTTGGTTGTTGGAGTAGAGCCAGTCATACTTGAGAATAACTTTTAAAATAAGGGATATAAAATGTAATTTTTTATTTGGATTAAAGTAATTAC
>VCJG01002322.1:3159-16348 GCA_024140375.1 Backusella westeae | reverse complement strand
ACTTTTGGGGGTAAAAAAAAAAAAACAAAAAAAATATTTTTTGTAACCTGGCAACCATTAACTTATATACTTTATTATAAAAAGTACTCTTAACAATGTTTCAAAGGCAAAGCACCTTGCTCCCAACACCAACTACCATTTCTTCAAGAATGGCATTCGTCCTGAATGGGAGGATCCTTCCAATGCAAAGGGTGGTAAGTTTGTTATTACCATTCCTAGAGTCAAGACTGGTGATGTTATTGACGAATATTGGACAAACCTTGTAAGTTTTGCCTAAATATAAATACATGAAATATATCTAAAATGATATAATTAGCTTATGGCTATCATTGGTGAGCAATTTGCTACCGACGAAGAGGTTTGTGGTGCTGTCATGTCTTCTCGTAAGGCTCTTTACAGAATGGCCTTGTGGATCAAGACCTCTGATGATGAAGAAAAGGTCAAGAAGATCAGGTAAACAATGCACAATGCGTATATATATCATCCATTTTGTATATTAATATATGTTATAGTGAACATCTTACACAAGTCTTGAGTCTTCCTGAAGCTATTGAAATTGAATTCACTGCTCATGATGATTCACCTGCTAAGCTTGCAGCTGAACATGCTGCTGCTGTTGCTGAGGAAAGAAGAATTGCCTATGAAGAAAGAAAGGCTGCTGCTGCCGCTGCTGCCGCCGCCGCCGGTGAGACTGAAGAAGATGCTCCCAAGGAGGAGGAGACTGAAGTCAAGGCAACAGCTTAAATTTTTTTTTTCTTTCTTTCTTACCTTTTTGATTTAATTAAAATGATCCACATTTTTGCTCTCTCTTTTTTTTTGAATCATCATTTTCATAATGATTCAGTAAAAGAAAAAAAAAATAAAAAATAAAACTCAAGTTGAAAGACTTTTGACATTTAGATATTACACTATACGCCCTTTTTTTGACCTGTGCTTTGAAAAAGCCAGAATTTTTTTTCAGTTGTCAAATTCCAAATCAGGCATTTTAATCTCCGCCATGTTTTTCAAGCCTCCGCGTTGATGATTTTCTTGCCTCAAGCAAGACTGATATACCTTCTCTTTCCCGGGTCCTAAAATGTATGTCATCAACATCAAAAAAACTAAGGATGAATGGGATGGATGGATGGATGGATGGATTGATTTTAACTTAAACTTTTTTAAATGAAATCGTAGACTTTTTTTTTTACGACAATATGGCTTCCAACAAGATTCTTAAGCCCAATGGTGCTGCTCCTGCTGATGAGGTCGAACTCTCTGTCGCCCAAGCTCTTGTCGATTTAGAAAGCAGCATTCCTGAGCTTCGTCCTCTTGCCATCTCTAACGCTAAGGAGGTAATGAAAAAAGGAATTATAAAAAGAGGGAAAAAGAAATTTGCACTTGTGTGTACATGTACTAATTTCAATCATTCAACATTTCTTCCCAAATGTCATCGCTCCCCTTTTATTTATTTATTTTTTTTTTGCATCATTTATTCATTTGTGAATTAGGTTGAACTTGGTGCTGGCAAGAAGTCTCTTGTCATCTTCGTTCCCGTCCCCATGCTTCAAGGTTTCCACAAGATCCAGCAAAAGTAAGTGAATATTTTTTTTATTGGGAGAGAAAGAGAGTACTAAATAATATGATGATAGGCTTACTCGTGAACTCGAAAAGAAGTTCTCTGACCGCCACGTTGTTTTCGTTGCCCAGCGCCGTATCTTGGCTGTTCCTGGTCGCCGTAACAACGGCAAGCAGCCTCGCCCCAGATCTCGTACCTTGACTGCCGTCCACGATGCTATCTTGGATGACCTTGTCTACCCCACCGAGATCGTTGGTAAGAGACTCCGTCAAAAGGTTGATGGCTCCAAGACCCTCAAGATGTAAGTTGTCAAAATACAGTTGCATGATGAAATGCTCACATGACACACACTTTTATATAGCTTCCTTGACAGCAAGGATGCCACTTCTCTCGAGTACAAGCTCGATACTTTCTCTGCTGTTTACAAGAAGCTCACCGGCAAGGAAGTTGTTTTTGAATTCCCTGCCAATGCCGATCTTTTCTAATTTTTATCTTTTTTTTTTTGATAAACGGTTGTTTTATATGTCGTTTTTGAAAGTTTAAAAAAAAGAAGATTAAAAAATTACAAGGCCAACCATCGATTGTAAATATTTTATTATTCACGCAAGATAAGGGGGAAAAAAAAGAGAGAGAGAGAGAGAGAGAGAGACAAAGAGAAAAAAGAAAGTGAATGGAAGAGTGAGTGATATTTAAAAGAAACAAGAGGATTGATAAAATAGGGAGATACAATGGCTTCTTAAAATAGTGTTTTTATATACGACACTTGTGGATATTTCGTGTTGTTATGAAAAAGATTTTTTTTTTTGTGATTGAAGGAGTGCATGCAGAGTAGCTAAATTGAACGATTTATTTGTTTGATGTCTCTTTTTTTCACTCAACATCACAGCCAATAAGGGTAACTCAACTCATGCAGCGTGTTACAGTCCCCTTCAAGGATTAGAATCCTTTTTTTTTTTAGTTGTTTTTTTTTAATATTTTTTTTGTTTTGTTTTTCTTCTTATTTTGCTATTTTTTTTCTTTGTTGCAAACATCATCTCATGTCCAAGGCATCTTCTTTTCTTCGAGAGTAAGCAACTAGTTTTTCACTTGTAAAATAAAGAGAGGTTTTATTAAAGAGCAACTGTTTTTTTTTATTTCAGGTACAAAATCGTCATTGTTGGTGGTGGTGGTAAGTTGATTTCAAAAGGACAAATCAAGCGAAATGAAGCTCGACAATATATATTAAAAACACTTTTTTTATATTTTAGGTGTGGGTAAGTCGGCCTTGACCATCCAGTTTATTCAGGCACACTTTGTAGACGAATATGATCCCACTATCGAAGGTAAAAATGATCTGTGTGTATATGCATTTTATGCTTTATTTATTTATAAATTTATTTAGATTCTTACCGTAAACAATGTGTGATCGACGAAGAAACTGCTCTTCTGGATGTATTGGATACAGCAGGACAGGAAGAATACAGGTAAACAAAGTAGTTGTATACATATATTCATACAGAATTGACTGATTGGTGTATATACTCCCTTCTGCCTCCTTTTTGCTTGATAGTGCCATGAGAGAACAGTATATGCGTAATGGCGAAGGTTTTGTGCTTGTTTATTCAATAACCTCCCGTCTTTCCTTTGAGGAAGTCAATACGTTTTATCAGCAAATTCGACGTGTAAAGGATCGCGATTTCTTCCCAATGATTCTTGTTGGTAACAAGTGTGACTTGGAATCAGATCGACAGGTCTCCAGCCAAGAGGGCCGGGATCTTGCAAAGAGCTTTGGCTGTCCCTTCAGTGAAACATCTGCAAAGCAACGCATTAGAGTAGACGATGTCTTTTACGACGTTGTTAGAGAAATTCGCCGCATGAATAAGGAACAGGAAGGCAGATCAAAGGGTGGTCAAAGAGAGTCTTTTGAAATGTCAGAGGCACAAAATGATGGTTGTTGTGGATGTGTATTAATGTAAACAACTTGTTATCTCCCTTTCTTTTCACACATCTTTTTGTTTTTTAATACTTATTATTATTTCTCTCTACACATTATATTACTTCTTTATTACCCTTCTTTGTAAACCTCGTTCACACACATTCTGTTATGGTTTTTGTTTTAAGCTAGTTCCCCCTTTAATGATATGTCCTTAGTCTCGTTTCTTTTTTATAAAGATGCATTCTCTCTCTCTCTCTCTCTCTTTCTCGCTCTCTCTCTTCGCCTCTTTTTTTTTTGCGACAAATCAATTTGGATCTGTTCTTTTTAGCATAAACTGTTTTCTATATACCTAATGATAATATCTCTTGTTTTTTTATCTATCAATCATGTTTGAAAGAGATATAAAAAGGAAAGGGGCTAACCTTTAAAACAGGCCATTTTGTTTTTGGCGAAAGAGTTTACGCAGGGAGAACTGACCTGCGGTATATTCAATACATATTGATTGTTCAAATAGTTTAATATTTTTATAATACAACAGGATAGTGTGCAGTTGGAATACGAAAAAGGGTTTCCAAGGAGACTCGCTCGGTCATGTGAATGATGGATTTATAGGGTGTTGCAGTGAACAAGGAGGTTTTTTGTTTCTCATTATATATAAAACATTCAAATGCTGTCTAACGAGCCATCCGATAATGTGCTTGTTATTTTTATTTTATTTTTTTACAAACACTCGCATCCCTGTCAATAGAATACTTTTCCTAAAGAAACTGCAAAGGTGGACGGATGATAGTAATGAATATGAGTGGAGTATTACCTTTTTTTGTACGATTTATACTTACGATCGTATTCAGTTTGGCTTTAATGAAAAATTAAAGTATTTCATTTTAAACCCGATAGAAATCATATACACAATGAGTGAACTGGACCCAAAGATATGATCACGTACATCTCCTTGGGCTTAAATATCCTTCAATGCCTTTGATTCTAAAAAGTAATAGCTTTTGGCTCTTTTAGCAATCTATATTACGCATTGCCTCTTTTTTAATAATAATAATAATAATAATAATTTTATATCAAGATTAAAAATAAAGGTAATGTGACGATAGTAATGTATTTTTTAGCACTCATCTTTGTAAACATGCTGCAAACTTCAAAGCACTCTGCCTTTACACTGCAGCATTGTTATGCATCTCTATAATAACAATGTCGTCATCAGATATCAAGTTGTGCAGTTGTCATTATTTATAAGGTCTATCAATGTCAAGGAACCATTTAACTAACAAAAGCTGGTAGGGACTAATCTATACTTGTTTAAGTTACGGCTTATAAATAAGAACAAAATCAAAAAGGCTCCATCGTTTCTTCAAGTAAAGATAAATGTATAATTTTTATATAGTGAGTGTTTCTTAGAAAGATCTGGTTTATTTCAAGGATAGCCTTGATATATTTCTGAATCAGTATAAACATCAAAATTAGGATATTCCTTTTTTCTTTGGACAGACAAAGAACTAAAAAGAGAGAGAGAGAAAGCTCCTCTCTCTCACTACCCTTCCAAGTACAAATCTAGATGGTTTATGTTTTGTGCACATACTCAAGCCAGTGTTTTATTGCTTTATCATATTATAGAAAGGGTAAGATTAAAAAAGACTGAATTTGGCAGTGTATAGAAATAACTCTTCTACTGAAGCACAAATGAAATTCAACATAAGTGGGTCATCAAACTCTTCTTCTGACACAGCCATTGACTCAATTCTTTTATTCTCGGAGGAATGCGGTATTTCACCTCTTGTAAAGTAACTGGGCTTGTCATCAGATCGTGTTTTGATTGAGAATCCACCGCGCTGTCCTATCCCTTCGATTGTAAGTGTTGCCTCCTGTAGATGATGATTAGGTAGCGAGATTGTCCTGTTTTCTGTCATGTTACACGAAAGCTCAAAAGTGGAGAGTACAGGAAAAGATGTTTCTATAGTTTTTACCAACGCCAGTGTTAATTCAACGCTTACAAGTTTGAGATTATGGATGGAAGTCACAGGTATTGTTGATTCATCGAACCTCAAATCGGCACTTTCCACCTGTAGATCCTTGAGTGTTGCAGGGCAAGCTTCGAGAAGCTGGTTAAAATCAATTGTTTTCGAATCATTAAACGGGTAATATTCTATTTCCAAATTTGTAAGTGCCTCCATCTTACTCAGCATATGAATTGGTTGAGGGGTAATATTTTTCAAGTGGAGTCCCTGAAGGTATTCGTGTTGCTGTGATTGGACAAGCTGTTCAATGAATAAAACCTCCTCTTCATCATGGTTTGCCTCAAGTCTGAGATCCGCAATTTTCATTCGAAGATTATCAAACCTACTGAAAACATCCAAATCACTGTAGTAGTTGGCGAATGTAACAAGCTCCGCTTTATACCCAACATTTTGGTAAAAGAAAAATAATCCCTCGTGATAAGCATCAAAGGTATATTGTCTGTCTTGAAATCTTGTTGCAAGGTCATTGAAATTAGGGTTATGCAAAGAGGGATATTTCTTGACCATATACTTGTAGAATTGGAGATGCGTATTCAGATTATCGACTTGTTCAAGAAACAGATTCATATTAGTAACTAAAGCTGCAGGCATAACATTACGAGGGATTTCACCGGAGGTTAGGTTTAGATCTTCCAAGTCTAACAATTCAATCAATGGCAAATTATCATGCATTATTTCTAAATCCATCAACCCAGCTTTAAGATTACATAAGTAAAGCTCTTCAAGAACAGGCATATTCTTCAGATCATGTATAAGGCTGCTGGTTGACTCATGCAAATTCACAAAGTCAATCTCGAGTAATGTGAGTTTACCGCACATGTTTGACATGGCTAATTGGCGTGTCAATTCACATTCACCGAAATCTGCAATCTTTTCCAGTTTTGATGTTGCATGAGTAAAATGGAATGGGTTCTCCATGTAAATTGTCCTTTCAAATCTGCGTCGTCTTTTGTAACCGAATATAACCTCTTGTAAGTTGGGAAACATGTTGCAAATTATTCTCTTATCGAAATCAAGACTAGGAGTTAGATTTAGCGTCAAACTTTCCACCTGGTTTGCTCGGTGTGGTTGGCGTTCTATCATTTATTTCAATTTAGGGAATACGTGGTCGGGTATGACAAGAGTATCAAGTAGAGTGCGCCTATCCAGCGTGTTATACCAGAACTGACAAACAAGCATACACTCTAGCTTGTCTTTTAGGTCAAGTTTGATAAAGATTTCATTTAAAACTTCAACGGGGATTTGAATCATTTGGAAGTGATAAAAAGAGAAAAAGGAAGATAAGAAACTAAATCTAAACTTGGCAGACGAAACAAGTTAAATACCTGTTCATTTTTCAAAATCGCTTTTTTTGGTGTTTAAATAATTTATTCAGTTATAATCTGTCAATGGACAATTCAATTTTCTCTACTGAAGCGCATATCACATTCAACACTACTGGATCTTCAAACTCTTCTACTCGTACAGGTGCAACCCGATTTGTACTGTGAACCCGAGAATAATATTGAACATTGTTGTCACTCATCGTTTTGATTGGGAAGCCGTTCTGTCGCTCTTCTTCATAGTAGGTTTTAATTTTGATCAGTTTCATATTATTCTCGGGTAAACGGATGCTCACATCGTCCATTAAAGCACTGTGAAGCTCCAATGTTGATCATTTTGGAAAACTTGATTCGATGGCTTTGGCTAGATCTGGTGTTAAATCCACGTGGACAAGACACAGAGTTTCGATACCAGCCAGATTCGATGTTGCTCCATTGAATGTTAACTCGTAGCCTTCTACTCGTAACTTTGTGAGTGTTTTAGGACAGGCAGCAATAAGCTGACAAAAGTCGATTGTTCTTTTGAGATAAAAGGCGGGATATTGATAATCGTAATTACATGTGAGATACAGATCTGTAAGCACCTCCAAATTAAGCATCATACCCATAGGTGTAAGATCAATTTCTCTCGCAGAAAGTAGCTCAATATATTTGGCTTGCTTTGACCGAACAAGTTCTTCAATAAAGAAGACGTCCTCGTCACAACTTACATCTAGACGGAGTGCTTTTAATTTCATTCCAAAATCATCAAACTTTTCGAAAGCATTCAACCCATTATAATAATGTAGGAGTGAAATAAATTCTGCACAAGGTCCAACCTTTTGATAAAACGGAAATATCCCCTCCTCATAGACATGACGTGCATATTCTGTGTCTTGATATATTAGTGCGATGTCGGCTAAAACGGGATTGATGACAGAAGGGTATTTCTTGGTCATATAATTGTAGAATTGAATGTGTGTGTATAAATCGTCAACTTCAATAAAAAACAGTTCAAGATCGATAACAGAAGCAGGTATAACATTGCGAGGGAAATCACCAGAGACTATTACTGCTTTATCAAACTCAAAGCTTTTAATTGAAGATAGATTGTTGTGTATTGTTTCCAAGTCCATTAAGCTGAATCTAAAAGAATTTAATTTTAGGCGTTCCAGAATAGGCATGTTGTTCAGTTCGCGTATAAGCCGGTCGCTGGCTGAATCACGCAAGTCCCCAAAGTTAATTTCGAGTGATGTGAGTTTACCGCACATGTTGGACATTGCCAGTTGGCGTGTCAATTCGCATTCAACGAAATCTGTAATCTCTTCCAACTTTGATGTTGCATGAGTAAAATGGAACGGCTTGTCAAGGTAATGTGTTCTTGTAGGAATACGTCCATTTACTTTCAGTTGAATTTCGCGCAAGCTGGGGAACATGTTGCAAAGTTTTCTTTCATCGAAGTTAGGATCAAAGCAGTCATCTAATACAAGATACTCCACCTGGATGGCTCGATATGGGAAGCGTTCTACCATGTCTTTGAACTCGGGATATCCTCGATTGGCCAGATTAACACTATGAAGCATGCTGCGTCGATCCAGTGTATCGTACCATGAATGACACACAAGCATACATTCTAGCCTGCCCTTTAGGGCAAGATTAATAAAGATTTCGTGGAAAAGTTCAGTGGGAAGATGGTTCATGTGTAAAAAAAATAATAATAAAGGGATCAGATCCCCACTATGTATCAAACCAGAATAAATACGCGTTAAAGTTCAAACTCAGTAGTACAAATATAGATTTTGATTGATTTATTACAAGATATAAAGGAGTTTGCGATAGAGTTGAATCATATATATTTTTCTGGTTTTTTTTTAGTAGAAAAGAACAGTTGTTCTACAGAAGGACAGATGAGCTTCAATGCAAATGATGGTCTACGTTTTTGTTCCGGCGGAGGGTTGGCCCTGCTATCATACGCATACAACTGGTCATACATAAACGACGGGTCAGCATGATAGAGTCCTGGAATTCGTTTTAACAGGTGACATTGGATGCCGCCATCGCATTTTGATTCGATTGTGTACTCATTGTATTCCTTTACCTCTTCGTACATGGCTGTAATTCTCACCTCCTTCAAGTTGTGCTTTAGTAACGAAATTGTCACATCGCTAGTTATATCACCCGCAAGCTTCAATGTTGATAGTTTGGGAAAGCTTCTTTCAATGATATTTGCCAACACTGGTGTGAGTTCTACATTGGTTATTGTCAGATCTTCGATACAAGTGATATTTGTTGTTAACCCATCGTATTTCAAGTTCATGTCATCAAGGTCTAGACAGGTAAGTGTTGTGGGGCAAGCATTAATAAGTTGGGTAAAGTTGATCGGTTTTCTGACTGAATAACCATCGTCGTCAGAAAAGCAATTAGACAAGATGTGCAACGTTTCAAGAGCTTCCATTTTGTTCATCATGGGTATGGATTCAGGGACAATATCCTCTAATTCGAGTTTTTGAATGTATTTAAACTGTTGTGATTGGACGAGTTCTTCAATGAAGGGTGGTTCATCAGTGCGAGATATAACTGAGATGTTAAGTTCCTTCAAGCGCATTCCAAATTCATCAAACTTTCTGAAAGCATCCAGTCCTTCGCAATAGTTATTCAATGTGAAAATGTCTACTAGATATCCAAGTTTTTGATAAAGCGCAAAGACCCCTTCGTTATAGATCTGAGGTATATTAGGCCTGTCTTCATCCAGTAGTGCATGATCATCAAAGGTAAGTTTATTAACGGAAGGGTATTTGTTGCAAATGTACTTGTAGAATTGGATATGCGTATGTGAATTTTCAGCTTGAGTAATTTCCACCTCCAGGACTTTTATCAAGCCTGCAGGTATAACATCTTGAGGCATTTCACCAGAGATCGGATGTGTAGTGCCAAGAAACAAACTTTTAATCGAAGGTATGTTAGTGTGTAGAACTTCCAAATCCATCAGCTTGACGGTTACCCCATTTAACCAAAGTTTTTCTAAGACTGGCATGTTCCTCAGTTGAGAGATCACATTGCTTTCAATTGAAGATTCCAGAAAAAGCGATCTGAGGTTACTGCACATGTTGGACAAGGCTAAGTGAGGTACCAATTTGCATTGACCATATTCTTTAATCTCCTCCAACTTGCAAGTTGCATGCAAAAACTGAAAGGGTCTGCTAATGTGAACTCGTGGTTCTACGAATCCAAATTCAGTCGAGAAGAGTTGTCGTAAATTAGGAAACATGTTGCAAAGTTCTCTTTTATCAAAAGTAGGTCCAAGGCGTCCATTTAGCTTTAGATGCTCCACTTGGGTTGCTCGATGTGGGAAACGCTCCAACATGCCTTTGAGTTTATAAAATTGAGTGTTTTTTATATCAAGATCATAAATAAGAGTAAACCGATCCAGCGTATTGTACCAGAACCGACAAACAAGCATACATTCTATTCTGTCTTGTAAGTCAAGTTTGATAAAGATTTCGTGTAGAACTTCAACGGGAATATGGTTCATTTAATAATGATGATAAAATGAAAAGGAAAAAGATAAAAAATCAAATCCAAAACTTGGCGCTTTAAATACCTGTTTATTTTTCAAAGTCAGAAAAAAGTTATGATTTCTGTTATAGACAAAAATAATTTGGCTACGGAAGCACATGTCACATTGAGCACGAGTGGATTGTCAAACTCTTCTACTCGTACAGGTGCAACCCGACTTGTACTGTGATCCCGAGAATAATATTGAACATTGCTGCCACTCATCGTTTTGATTGAAAAACCGTTCTGTCGCTCTTCTTCATAGTAGGTTTTAATTTTGATCAGTTTCATATTGTTCTCGGGTAAACGGATGCTCACATCGTCCCTTAAAGCACTGTAAATCTTCAACGCCGATAGCTTTGGAAAGCTTGTTTCGATGACTTTTGCTAAGTCCGGTGTCAAATCCACGTTTGCAAGACACAGAGTTTCGACACAAGGTAGATTTGATGTTAATCCACTGAATGTTAGTTCGAAACCTTCTACCTGTAAATCAGTGAGTGTTGTGGGACAGGCTGCAATAAGTTGATTAAGGTCGATTGTTTTTCTGGTAAAACGACTAGGATCTTGATAAGCATATTTACATGCGACACGCAGATCTGTAAGCGCCTCCAAATTAAGCATCCTCTTCATAGGTGTAAGAACGAGATTTCTCACAGAAAGTCGCTGGATATACTTGGCTTGCTTTGACTGAGCAAGTTCTTCAATAAAGACGACGTCCTCATCATCACATCTTACTTCTAGACTGAGTGTCTTTAATTTCATTCCAAAATAATCAAACTTTTTGAAAGCATTCAACCCATTATAATAATGTAGGAGTGAAATAGTATCTGTTTGAGGTCCAACACTTTGATAAAACGGAAATATCCCCTCGCTGTAGACATGGCGTGCATATTCTGTGTCGTGATGTATTAGTGCGATGTCCATTAAAACGGGATTGATGACAGAAGGGTATTTTTTGGCCGCGTAATGGTAGAACTCGATGTGTGTTTGTAAATCGTCAGCTTGAATAAAAAACAGTTCAAGATTGACAACGGAAACTGCAGGTATAACATTACGAGGAGAGTCACCAGAGGCTAGTACTGTATCGTCAATCTGTAAGCTTTTGATTGAAATCAAGACCAAGAATTGGATTTAGCATCAAACTTTCCACCTGGTTTGCTCGGTGTGGTTGTCGTTTTATCATTTCTTTCAATTTAGGGAATACGTGGTCGGGTATGACAAGAGTATCAAGTAGAGTGCGCCTATCCAGCGTGTTATACCAGAACTGACAAACAAGCATACACTCTAGCTTGTCTTTTAGGTCAAGTTTGATAAAGATTTCATTTAATACTTCAACAGGAATATGAGTCATTTTGAAAAAGAAAGAAATCCAAACTTGGTCAAACCAGATTAATAAAAATATGCGCTAATTTTTCAAACAATGAAAGTAAGACGCCTCCTGAATATAACGGAGTTATTATTCTCTGGAAAAGTATTTTTTTAAAAATAAAGCAATAACATATATTTATTGTATTTAAATATTGATTCTCATCAATGTATGAATTGTCATTTACTTTGCTTCCATCAAAGATATCCTCAAACCCTTAAAAAAAAAACGCAAGTACTTTTCGTCATTGTGTATGCTCCGGTGCAGAATCGGCATTATTGGAGATCAAGTGTTTACCTTCAGAAAGAGAGGTTTTCGATTCTCGGGAGTGTATCATTGAAGATGAAAATTCATATGGTTGACAAGTTGCTTTCAACAAAAGAGAAGATAATGGGTCAATTTTTTTAAAAACACAACTCGATTTATATACAGAATGTATTTCTTGTGTAACACGACGGACAGTCATGAATCGTAACTTATTTTCAGGACCACTATTACTAATACTTTTTGGTGTTTTCCCTTTCGATTGAGCATTACTAATGAACTAATTTGCCATTGATCAATCCTATTCACCAGTGAATTCGAGTGTGTATAGCTTATATATGTTCACTTGGATATCCTTCATTTTGCGTATAAATGACTAGTGGGTCCCCTCTTTTGATAGAGAAAGAGAGAGAGAGAGAGAGAGAGATGACGGCATGTTTTTAAGAGTGCACCGAGATAAGGATGTTTGTATAGATAAATATTCTTGAAATGAGTAATAATGGATTATCTAAATGCATTTCTATATTTATGATGATTATTCATTTCATATGCTTGAATAAATGCTATCTCTCTAGATCAGCTGACTTTGCAGAAAAAGGGTATAAAAATCAAGATAATCTTTTTTCTCAAACCTTATTTTTTTCCCCCTTTCACTTATTGATAATAATGGACTTGGCTCGAGTGTCTACTCCTTATGAACTGTCAACTTATTCTTTTGACAAACCTTACGAGTTTCATAGAAACTTGCTACCAACCGTCATGAAGGGTACACACACGGTGTAATTCACTTTACTTGATTCTATTTTTTTGTCTGTTGACTCATTCCATATAGATGATACCAAGATCCCTCTTGTTCTCGTTGCTTGTGGTTCCTTTTCGCCCATTACTTATCTTCACTTGAGAATGTTTGGTAGATATTAAAAAAGGAATATATAGATAATAAGAGAGAGAGAGAGAGAGAGAGAGACTCATTATATACATATCTATTTATAAGAAATGGCACAGGACCATTTCAAGGATAGAACAGACGAATATGAGCTATTGGCAGGTTACTATTCGCCTGTATCTGATTATTACAACAAGGAAGGATTGGCAAAGGCAGAGGATAGAGTCAAGATGTGCCAATTGGCGGTGGAGACGACGTCTGATTGGTTAATGGTGGATTCATGGGAAGCACGTCAGACCACTTATCAGCGAACTGCCGTG
>VCJG01002320.1:27033-45216 GCA_024140375.1 Backusella westeae | reverse complement strand
TCCTAAATGTTTTTACCAAAAAGAGAATAAAGAAATGTATCAAAACAATTTACAAAAGCATTCATGAAAATAATAACCATATTAGTACCCAAGAACACCTTATACCAAATTATTGAATGAGAATGGCTTAAAGGCAAGCTGGATGACATGCGGTATATTATGTTCATTATCATCGGGCTGGTTTACAGTCTGTTCTTATGTACTCTTTGTAAGTCGTACGTCTTTTCTACAAATAAAGTAAAGTGATATATCATTGCTGATTCTTGTTCTACAATTGATTTGAAGGGAATAAATAATTGCATGTGATACTGACTTTGAAGTATACTTCTTTATCATACTACACACAAATGGTGGAACATTGTAACTTTTTCTGATACCACTTAAAGTTAAATATGTCGTATCACTATAAAAAATTGGATTTTGACTCAAAGTCACTAGTTTTTTCTTGTTTATCACTACAAGAGGCGTTAGTTTTATGTATGAAAATACTTCTGACTACCCTTTGGGTAGCTTTAGCTCAAGTTCCAGTTACTCTAAAAAGGCTGTATTTCTTTAAGAAATTCTAAACTGAATACGGTCTGTTGGCTTGTATATTTCATTGTCAAACATATTTGTCTTACTAAATTAAGTTTATACAGTCCTTATTGTACCAATATGCGGTTTTAGGAATTGGGTCAATCTAAAATTCAATAAATTAAGCAATGGCACTGAACAGTGTTTCATCATACTCAAAACCCAGATAAACTTTTCGTAATGTATTTTTAGACACTATACACTCTCTGTATTTGTATCCGCATCCAGCACATCCAGGCATTAGATTCACTACTGATCTATTTTCATCTTTTGACGTGAACATATTGAGAGCGTAATGACTGTATAGTGCCTTTGGGCTTTAAATGGTAGAAGGGTATCAGTAACTTTCAGCAGTTGTATAAGTAAGAGTTGCTAATATGTTACAACTACCTCGTAGTACCTTTCGCAGAAAAAAGTATTTTGAGAATAGCGTTGCTTAGATAGTTTTATTGTGCAAGTTGTTCAAGAACGACATCGCAAAGTTCGTTTTGTATTCATTTGATTTTGAATTTTAGGGTTACAGCCGAGAACATTTTTAGGATTTATGTACTTTCAAAGCTTTTGAATAAAACTTGACCATATTCAAATACTTTTAAATGAGCGAAGTTCGTTGAATAGTTTTAAAGACAGTCGAATATTACAAGAAAATTCACGATTTTCTTATAACATTCACTATTTCCTTTTAACATTCGAAACTTCTCGGTATATTTAACAGTATTCACAAGAAATGCTTGCATTTGAATTCCGCGGGTGTCCGTCTTGGTATTTTAGAGCATTTTGGAAATTCAAAAGCATTCAAAAGTATATGAATACGAAATCGGTTTCACGATGAATGAATCCACAAAGCTAGTCATAGAAAGATGATAAGTATTGATATGTAGAATATTCCCATCCTTTTGTGCATTAATTTGGATGTTTGTATTAGAGGACTAACAGAAACGATTGGGAGAGACATATCAACCTAAATCAATTCACTTTAATTTTCATAGAGGTGTTTTTCAATATTAATTTATAGAGTTGATGGTAAGTAAAGTCCATTTAGACATTTAAACATACTCCCCTTGTTTCATTATACATAGTGGTTATATTATATTATAATATAAAAAATCCCTTTTACCCAATTTTTTTTTCTCATCAACCTTTCCACAATAATTATTTTCCCTTTTCCCATTCCTTGAAAAAAAAACAGTATCTTGTATGCCATTCAAATAAATGATATTTTTCTCGTGATAGACTAAGCATCTACTTTTTGATAGTACCACGCGATATTTTCAAAAGACTTCCATATATTTTGAAATCAGATGAACTTCATCAAACTCGTTATAGTAGGTCTGCTTTCAAAAGTAAAGTATAAAGAAGATGAGGAGTGGATGAGTCCTAAAAATACAGAGACGCCGAACTTTAAAAAGGTTGACAAATGTAAATATACTATTCTAATGAACAGAAGGATGAGATATGAAAAAAACTGGTCCAGTCGCTTAAGATATTGTTCCTATGTATGTTGACTTTTAATGTCTTAGAAGCACATGTTTACTTCAGTTAAAAAAACTAAATAGAGTAAAGCTAAAAAAAACGGAAAGCGGAAAAAGAGAGAGATCAGAGAGAGAAAAAAGAAGTAATAAGAAATATAAATGAATGTTTCTTTTGAAATGGTGTTTGTTAATCAATTTCTTAGAGTGGTATATTTATTTAATTATATATAGATGCTATTTCCCCGCTACGGAAACTGAATATAAGAAACTAAAATACAACAGAAATAGCTATTTAACTTGGTTGAGAGTGAAAAAAACCAGCCACTGACATTTGTAAACAAGTATATATTTCTTTTCGTGTAAACCATAAACCATAGATATGTCATTTATAAATAATAGAGTTCTTTATTCTACTTTATATAAAATTTCGCTTAAAATGAATAGACTTAAATTATAGCTACAAGCATCATTGCTTATGTCTGATATTTCCAATCTTAAATTGGAGAAACAAATATATTCCATCGTTCTAAATGAGATCAAAGGACAGGTTATATAATTCATTAATTGATAGAGGAATAGAAGATCTTGGCCCTGGTTGCTTCAATTGATCGTGATGAACTTAGACTTAATTTAAACTTTAAGTCGGGTCTCTTAATCTTATCAATATTAGTGGTAGGCAATAATATATATATTATGTAAAAGAGTGAATTCACCTCTACATGTATAAAACCAAATTCAAATCAGTTCAGATCAACTATTCTATTTATTTATTTAATATCAGATACAAGTATAAAATTTGCTAGTAAAAAGTTACTAAGAAAAATGTAACTATCACCAAGTTACACGAAAAGAACCGTGCATGCTCCATCAAGATGTAAAATGAAATCTTTTATCGTGAGAAAAAAAATAAAGATCAGCTATTTTACAAAGGCAATAATCCCGCATTTTTTATTTCTTTTCCCAGATAAATAAAGCTCACATTTACATACAAAAACGTCAAACATCTACAAAGTGTGCTGATTCGTTCAATTTTCTTTTTTTAAAAAATTTGGTTTACTTTACCAATAAGTTGGTTTGCAAAAAGAACTAAAAACTCCGAGATGGCGTTGCTTTTATTTTCTCTGGTAACAGAAGGATTTAACGGGTTTAAATACTCTTCCGCTTTTAAAAACGAAAACAACGACCTTTTTTTTTCGTAACAAAAAAAATGTATTGCTCTTTCTCTCCGACTTAAATAAATTCTTACTAACATTGGTCAGAAGCATCATTGTACTACGTCTTTCAGTTTGCAAGTAATACATTTCATTTATAACACCATTTGTATTTGAAATACCTCATTTGTAAATAGGTTGCTTTTTCATTTCAAGTAACACTGTACTAGAATAAAAATGCAAGATAAAGGGTATGACATTCGTGCTTAAAACAATAAAAAACATAAGTAAAATAATACAATCTGATAATCTATAATATCATATATGTATGGGTGTTGATGTCTTTTCTCCTCCGGAAAAGACACCGAAGATCGGAAATGTTAAGAGGTCATGAAAATTTCTTTTCTTCATTCTGATTGACTATAATCGTGGGAATATTTAGTCGGTCTATCAAATTATCTTCAAAGTCCCTTCTTCTCACCTTTGAATTTTGAGCACATGCGCCTTCAAAAAAAAAGTAAGGAAAAGGAAAAGTCTGACTTTTCTTTTCTCTTTTCTCTCTTTCTTTATTGTATCATTTCTTTAGTCTTTGGTTAATACTACACTTTTTCATATCCTCCGTTTTTTTTTTGCCTTTTTTTTTGTCGCTACCCTTTCTCATCATATAGCGTATATTGCTCATGGTTTGTGCCACCAATCCAATTATTATGACTCACAGCAACATTGAAAATCAAGTATGTGCAAAGTCTAATACGGCACAAGAAGAATCAGACCTTGATATGATTATGGACGATGACGACGACAGCGATGAGGAGGACATGAGCTCTCAGGATGAAAATATTACGGCTAATTCATCTCCATCTGTTTCTTCTTGTTCCACTAGTAGCTCCACAACCAAGCGTATTTCGACACAACCCCTCTTTTTGAATTTCACTTCAGACCTTTCACCTCAAAAAATGAGTAAAAAGAAGCCAAAGCCAAAGAAACAAACTGCTTATAGAGTGAATGGAGTAAATATTCTTAACAGGTTTGTAACAGAACTAAAAATTGACTACTATAGATATAAGTAAAATAACAATTTAATTATTATTGGCACTGCAATCATAGAAATAATTTAGATAGTAAAACAGCCATTGAAAGAATTCAGCGTCGTCGTGAGAACCATAACCATGTTGAACGTCGTCGCCGAGATAATATTAATAACATCATATTCGAGCTATCTAGTGTAGTCCCGAATGCCAAACAACCTGGACAAAAACCCAACAAGGGCAACATTCTAAAGCTAACCCTTGATTATATTAAGGTAAGCTCTATGCATAACATTTATAAAAAAGCAATTTAGAGGTATACCATGACCATTTTTCATATCTCTAAACATTTTCTCTTTATTTCTCTTCGATTTCCCTTTTTTAGGACTTGCAGGCCGAGAACCAACTTTTGAAAGATCGTCTCAATCCCTCTTCCACTTCGGTTGATGAAAATATTTTATTGAAATCCGCTACTAATTTTAGTCAATCTCCGTCTGCTCCGAACTCACCCACACGATTTGTCCGCAACGCTCTTTCTGTCCAGAGCGCATCCGTCCCATCATCTCCTCGTAATCATCACCACCATGAAGATGCAGTAATTAATTTAGCAACAGCTCCTCCGCTAACACTTCCTCCACAACAAAAACATCATCATCATCATCATCATCCCCCTCCTACATTTTCTTCCTCTACACCACCACCATCATCAATTATATCAGCACATTCGAGTACGTCTTCACCTGTACTTGCTTCTATTGAATCGTGTACTTCTTCTCCATCTGTCAGTAACGTATTGGTACCAACATCTGGCTATCACAATTACCATGGATATCATTATAATTCACCACCTGTGGCGCCACTTTCTGTATCGATTCCGCAACCACCTCAATTATACAATTATAAGCAACAGCAGCAGCAGCAGCAGCAGAACCCTGAAGCAGTTCAATTTAAACAAGCAAATAATAAGCCGGGAACACCACCAGGTCTTAGACCTCTTTTACCTGCAACCAATAAATATCCCCAACAACAGCAGCATCCACCTTCTGTTCGCATGAGTGGGTACGAGAAAATTTATGGTAATGTCTGTCGTTACTGAGACTACTCCTACCTTTTATACATCTAATTGTAAATACCTTTTTTTTTGTTAAAAAAACTCCCCCTCTCTTCGTTTTTTCTTTTTTTGATTATTCATGTACACTTTCTTCTCTTATAAATAATAATAATAAAAACATAGATATAAATATCAGAAGACCAATTTATTATTTCATATATTTTTTATCGATTTTTTCTTGTCATTTTCAGATTAACATGACGCTGCTCCAACACGATAGGCTGCAAAACCATAGGTGTACTTTGTGAAGATTCCACTTGAAATTCAGATACCTTTTCCACAATATCCTCTTTCGTTGAAATTTCGGACAATCTTTTTAATCGCAATCTATATAGGACTTGGTCAATGGCTAACTCAATCTGTAAATGGTTTTTAATTATAGATATTTCTATAGGAGAATTTGAGTCGCTAAAAATTTTTGGGGACTTTTTTTTATATCATACTTGGCCATGCAGTTCTCTGTCCTCTATCGAGTGCGTCCAATATAAACTGTCGAGTAGGATTTGATAGGATCTTAAAAAAATCAAGATAATCTACGTCTGGTATTAAAGTAATGTCACCAGAGTATTTCTGCGACATGACTGCTTGAATTTTGTAAAATAGAGATGGTATGATGCCCAAATTTGTCAACTTGAGATAAATTCTAATAAGTTATCGATAAAAGGAAAATCATGAGTGAGAGTTTACCTGAGTGCATCTGTGCTGAATTTCAGTTTTTGCCATATGCATACAAAATGAAGCTAACTGTCTAAATGTAGATGTTGTGTTAGACTTTGGCAAGAAGGGGATGACGTGTGGGTTCACTTGTTCTACGATAAAATGGTTCACATTGAAGAGTTCTGATAGCTTATTCATTGGTAGGTCACTAATTTATACATGAGTGAGATATTGACACATTTAACTATGTATGTATTCCTTACTTTTCAACAGAACCGTCAATATATAATTGATCTATTATTAATCAAGAAACAAGTTAGGGCTTATAATAAACAAATATATTAGTAGTACCATTAGGTGTCCACGGAATGATTCTTCCGTTTTTATCTTTGCTAAAGAGTGGAGAAGAAGAAAAAAAAATTGGGACAGCACATGAAGCAGCACTATTTAAAATATAATAATTAGAGTTATATTGGGGGTAGCAGAGCATTGATGGAGATGATACTTTACACAGCAGACCATATTACCTATTTGGAAAAAAAAATTGGTAAATATAAAGCATAACTACATGATAAATCGTTTATCCAAACTAACCACATCAGGGGCAGTTAAATAATTCAATAACCGAGGCATATCATAAAGTGTAGATGAACTCACGGTGATATTAAGAATAAACCTTGTTTTATTGAACGCTTCCTGTTGTTTCATAGCAGTATATAAAAATAAGTAGATGTATATATATATGTGTGTGTGCTTATATATATTACCTGGAAAGTAGTATCACCAAAGTTTGCACGCATTGCTTCAATCAAATATTTTACATCAAACACATGGCCTGTTGTTAAAAATCGATGAAGACGAGTGAAATATGATTCTGGTTTATCGCTATACTCGAACACTTCCTAATTAGTTATATTCGGTTTTTTTTAGAATTCAAAAAGCTTAATATAGTTTCTTATGATTTTATAATTACTAAATTGATGCTTTCTGGGACGAACATATTACATAGCTCGTCTTCGGTTTTTGTACAGATACAAGCAGCTGCAATACTTCCACTAGAAGCACCAGAGATAATACGAGGTAATAGGCGTTGCTGATGTAAACATTTGATAGCACCCATGTGATTAATTCCTGATTTTTTATTTTGAGTTGGCTGTTTATAATATTTTTGCTATTTTCATATTACCAAATGTACCCCCTCCACTTAATAGTAATGCAGTTCGCCCAAAACTTTGACGAATATCCATAAAAAAGTCATGTTTTTCTTTTAAATTTAATCCAGGGTCTTCAATAGGATCAGCAGGCTCATCGCATAACCAGTTTAGTTGTTTGACTACTTCATTGATATAATCCGATGTTAGATTTTTTGTTCCTACACGTGAATATGAATAAAGCTAAACCAACGAAATGATTTATTAAGCTTTCACTTTATGATGAAATATTTTAAACCTCACTTTTGGATTCCCCATATCACCAAGATTTCTTGCTAAGCTAGATCTCAATGCAAATATCATGGCGGATTGGCCTTTATTCGTTGATCTGATTTCTCTCAATTGATCAAGGCGGGCTTGAATTAATTCATAGTCATAATCTGGGGATTTTGGATCTTCCTTCCATTTATCCAAACCTTATCCATTTAGCATATGAAAAATATTAAAAAGTAAATAAATAAGCATAAACAAATGATATAAATAAATAAATATACCATCCATTGTATCAAGCATGCTAGTGGCTATATACCATTCATCATATGTTTTTGCTGTATTCACCATGTTCTCGTACTGGCTTCTTGGGTCGCGAGAGAGAAAGCGACTATAGAATCTCTATAAAAGGATGTATTTATATGTGTCACAAAGAGAAAAAGGGATACGAGTTTGTACAAGACGCACTACGTATAATTATAATAAAGGTTTACATATATACATTTGATAATCCGCTTGATTTTTGACTTGATTCATCCATAGTTTCTTGTCCTTTTAAATGAAAAATGATTTATTAATAAAAAAAGAAGAAAGAAAAGAAAAGAAAAGAAAGCGAGATGCAACAGGGATTAAAATAAACAATTTTAATCATTTTCACATGTGAATTTCGATTCACGATAAACTGAAACGCCACAATGTCAAAGGGTGGTTATCTCGTATTTATTTATTTATTTATTTATTTTTATGTGTTAAGATTTCTAAACTATTTAAATATCTGCAGAGATAGCATCTTCTATAGGTGATTGTACTTCCTGTGCTTCTTCCAATTCTGTTTCATCTTCTTCTAATTGTTGATCATCCAATTCAGGTTCCATTCCCATTGTTTCTTCTTCGACTGTTAATGCTTCAGTTTCTGCAACAACACCAGCTGCCTTGGCAGCTTCCTCTTCTGCTTTCTTGGCAGCCTCTTCTGCGGCTTTGTCAGCATCTCTTTGTGCTTTGGGAATACCAGAAAGATATTTCCATTTAGGAATATCAGTGCACACTTTCTTCATGTTTTCTGCTGCAGGAGTATACCATGTGCCCTCGATGACATATTTTCTAGAATATCTTAAACAGATTTCGGTTCTAAAGTAATCATACAAGTGGCGATTGTGAACACGCTATGAAACATTGGAATTGTTAGATAAAGAGTTTTTTTTTCACTTTCTTGTTTCATCACCCCTATTTACCTCTCTAGTACGATCATGCTCTGCGTATTTATGCGATTGGTGAATCAAGAAATCACTTGGAAGTACCCAAAAATCTACACCTGAAATAAATATTTCATAAAGACAAGCAGCCTTATTGGCACCATAACCAATGAAACGTTCATCACACCAGGGTGTACCCTCCTTTTTATAAATCACGTATGGCTCATAGGCAAAATCATATTCGCTGACCGGATACATCTCATCGGTTGTGTACCATTTTGAATAATTTGTAGATCCGTGACCCTGCACCCAGCTACTATGGAACGAATCCAATTTTTGTAAATCTTGCACTTCCTTAATCACATCTTGTTTGGTCTTAGGGAAGGTGTGGAAATCCATACCATCTTTTTGATTAAGGTACTCAAAGGCGGGCACAACTAAAGCAGTCTTGCCTTGACGTAAGCGATCTGCAATGTCGGGGTTCTCCCAAATGGTTTTACGGAAGTCAGTGCACAAGTGAAAATCGACGTCGAGCATCATGAGGTAATCGGTGCGAGTGAAGAGTTTGGCGGTGTTACGCCACATGTTGAATTGACGATCGAAGTTGTCAATGATCAAGTGTACATCCACGTATTTTTGCATATCAGGATTTTCGCTATAAATTTTTTGAAGTTCTTTCAAGGTGGGTACCTTTTCCTTGTCATCTAAAATGTGTACAGCTGCTGAAATTGGACCTGTGGTAGGGGGAAATGATTTGAGGTAAGTTAGAAAAGATCGAACATTTTAGCTCTCCGATGATATTAGTGAAAAAATCTAACCTTTATAATTCGTTGCAAGTCTACTGAGAACTTGGAATCTATTACGAGTAACAAGGGTTGCCAGAGTGATATCTTCTTTTGTATTGATAGCGGAAGCTTTGAAATAATAAGGTGTTACGTTGTCATATCCCATACTGGATGAAAATAATTTGGATTTGATGAGATTCTCCGATAACGTGTGTGGAGTTCCTAAATAAATAAAAAATGTATTTTAGACATGTATATCTTACATATTAAAGGGATGTGTTTATATAGACAATGTGATTGCGATATATACCTTTTAAGCTTGGCCATGTTACAGAGTCTTTATACAGTTGGTCAATAATAACCTTTTCCTTTTGAGTATTTACAGCCTTTTCTTCTTCATCATGTTGAATAACAGGTTGTTGCTGTTTTGGTGGAGGCAATTGTGCTTGCTCTTCCTTTAATGCTTCTAAATGATTTACAACTTCTTCTTGTCGAGAATGAACACTGCCAGAGTGATGTGCTGTGAAGTAGTGATTTGTGGTATAAAAGAGAGAGATCATAATGTATGCAACAACAGCATATTTTAATAGTCTCGATATCTTGAACTTTGATTCTAGACGCATTATAATTTTGCGTAGTATGGTTTTTAAAGGAAAGGAGATATAAAAGAAAGTATTTATATATAGAAGGTAGTTATATGTATATACTTATAATAATAAATATATTAAAAATATATATTATTAACAAGAATGAAAATGTAGAAGAGAAATAAAAAAAAATAGAAAAGAGATGAGAAAGAAAGTAAAGAAATTCACTAAGTTCATTAGTATTAACCAAGTAGAGAATTGTGTTTTCTACAATATTGTCATAATCCAATAAAGTGCAATGTTGTACAGCGGAATATCATTTTTGAATTAAAGGCTATCATTTATACCTGATTGGTAAAAAAGGTAGCACAAAATATTGATTAAGCAATTTAACTCGTTATATTTATATAACATTTCACTCCCTTTTTTCTAAAAGAAATGAGTCGGAATAGAACTTCTGCTGAACACCTCATGGTCGTATGATGTAACCTATGGATACGCATAATATCTACATACAATGCGGGTGAGGATATACTCTGTTTGTGGATTTGAAAGTTCAAAATTTTAGACTCGTATCTCTGCTAGTGAGGTATTGCCTTAAGAGTTTAGATGGTTCCACGAGTCATCGGGTTACGCAAGACTCCAAGGGAGTCAAAATCAAAAATAATTTTGTTGGAGTACAGATACAATAGTTGAATTGTACAATGTTTTTTTCTGTATACTTTGTATTGTAAAATGTTGATTAAATTGCCAGTAATTTATATTTTTAAACGCAAATCACTGAAATGTCCCTCTTGCCCCAACGCATACCGCTATCATTAGCACTCCCTATAAAACACGTACTGAAAAAGTGATTCTAAAGGTTTGATTAATTTATTAGATAAAATACGTTTAAAACTGATAGGCATATTATCTACTTGTACAGAGACGTGATTATATCAGATTTCACAACTAGGCCACTGTAAAGTGTTCATGAACGGAAATGCCGTACAGGCGCGTAGAATAATATATTGTTTAAACTGAAAATAGTTAATGAATAAAAAGAGAGTGGAGTAAGATCCGATTAAATATATACCTTTTCTAACAAGAAAGTAAATGCCAAGCCATAAGTGATATCTTGTCAAAGCAGAAATGCACTTTTTCTGGTATTTTGTGGGTAATTTTGGGTTAGGCGTTGTGTTATTCAGTGCGAAAAAAAATGTCGCTGACCCAGGATTAAATGTCCCATTTCATATTCATTTTTATATGAACATTTATTTTCTTGTCAAACGACATGGTAATTCCTTTAAAATCGCATTTTCTTTTTCAGTAAATCCTGGATCAGCGACATTTTTTTTTTCGCACTGAACGACACCTAACCCAAAATCAGTGATAAAATATACCGGAAAAAGTGTATCTGACTACGAGTAGAATGATTGTTGAATGCTGATAAAAAGGAAGAAAGTCATACTCCGCATAGAAAAACCTTCATATGATGTGGTTTAGAACTACAATCTTTGTATGTATTAATACGATTAAAGGCTGCAATAAAACATTGCCTTGTAAAACTGTGTAGGTCATATGTGTTAAACATTCGTTCTATTCAATAAATCGATTGGTGGTAAGAGATTTTCCTTTTTGCCTTTTACATTTGGTTTTCTTTTTTCTTGCAAAATCAATTATTTTGGATATGGGTGGCTGTTCTATAATGGGAATTTTTTTAGATTTTTCTTTGCTAAATTATTTTGTCCACCAGCTGTCCACCAGGCTTCCGCCAGTTAATCATTTTGTCCATCGAATGCCCACTAGATTTCCACCACCCTTTCATTTTTGAAAATAATGGACATTTGGTGGAAATCTGGTGGACAAAAATTAACTTTGCCCACTGCATGACCACCAATTTCGCAATTAAAAAGACTTCTCTTTTTAGTGCTGGCATTATCGCATAGTGTGTGTACCATTTGACACATTGACACATGCCAAACTTTAAACATGTTGCTATCATTGGAGTGTGTTCTTAGTTGCCTCGTTTTAGTAACTTAATCTGGGTCAGTTGGCATTGGGCATCGGCCTCTAAAAATTTGGCTGTAGATAACCAAAAATACTCTTTGTTTTAATCATATTGGAAGTTATATGCGTTTTATTACCAATTTATTGCATGGTTCAACATTATCTGTAGAACAGAAATAGTACTTTGGTTTTGGGAGATCTGACCATTTCATCTCTCGTATTTAATATTTTGATAATATTTATAGAATTTTCTAAGGTAATACTTGTTACAACTGTTCGCAATACGATTACAACTTTTATGGATTGATTGTTATCATTATGTCGTAGAAATCGATCGTTTCTTCATAAAAAAAGAAGCACGTAGACCCTATTTTTAGTTTTTTTAGGAAAATTAAAATTTCTTCGTATCGCTATCAAATTTAGAATCAGTTTGTATTTTCCTTTATGTCTTCTTTCAGATAATAAGATTCACATCTCTTTGTTAGGAAGACAAAGAGAATAAAGTGGTAATATTCCTACTAAATTTCTTGGCATATCCAGTCCAGCAATGGAAAAAACCTGAAGGAACCTTTGGTTGGAGTAATTTCAAAAGAAAAAAATATATTTAATCGCCACGCTGATGAAACTTGTTTCGCTTTCTTTTCCTTTCTTTCCACACTTACTCATTAAACAATGGTATTTCAAAGTGATTTTTATCACCAAATATATTCGGAATGGGCTACAGAATACGTGTCTTATCAAGAAATCCAACAAGGAATCGCATTGAGCATTGACTGGGATGACAAAGATGAACAGGATTTTCAAGCAGCCATAGCACTAGAATTTCAAAAAGTGGATACATTCATTGTGAAAAAGGAAAAAGATATCCAAGCCAGCATTTCTTATTTCAATCGATTCGATAGCGACAGCACAGAAATATTTGATACACTTTTAAAATTAAAACGATATATCCGTTCCAACTATCAAGCGCTAGAAGATTTGATCTATCAGCACAATACAAGAGGAGGAGACTTGATGCCTTTTTTCATTGACCTTAATAAAAAATACAGATTGGATACACAACGCTTATATCCGTTACTACTTCAACTTCATAATGACGGGGAGGAAATATTCAATACAAAATACTTGGTAGATCAATCATATGCCAGTGAAATCAAGTCTATTCTGTTATTTCATTTACCGACGACAAGAACCAGCACAATCAATCAAACTTATTTTGATGACTCCAATTTCAAACACTATCTTTCCAATATCCAGTGGGATCATGACGCAGAAATGCTATTATGTCAAAAAGGAGGAGACAATACTTCGGTGGAATTCATCAGTACAACAATCGATAAGAGAGCAAAGACATTAGCAACAATGCCAAAAGAGGATTTTGATCAGTATCTGCGTTCAAGACATTCAGTGGAGGCAAAGGTTCAAATCAGTTTCGATCAATCCATGTTTTCAAATGACGTTTTGAAAATTTCACTTGAAAATAACATCGTGTTTACAAAAGAAAACGGTGATATCAACACATTTCGTTACGCTGTTCTCGACATATCTTTGATGGAGCCAAAACCAAACATTGAATGGCTTTTAGACTTGCTAAACTCCGATATCGTATATCCTGTCCCTTGCTATTCCAATGTTCTGCAGGGTATAGCCAGTTTCTATCATAAAAAACTTGCAATTTTACCAGCGTGGTGGTCATCAATAGAGAGCCCATCCAAATTGGTTCTATCAAAAACAATGATGATGCAGACAAATAAAAGAAGAATATTAACGAATTTAAATCAGATCGGCTATTTGGAACAGCAGCTCAACAAGCAACTGAAAAAGGAGAACAGCGATTATGATAAAACAGGTTGGGAAATGAACCGTCCATCAACATCATCCACAACAGTTGAAGCTGTCTTTAACAATAAATCCGGCCTTGATGGCAATAAATATGAAACACAAACAACAGACAATCGAAACTCGGCTACAGCACTGATCGAACCTTTGGACAGTTGCGAATCTACTGCTTACACTCCATCTAAACCCCCGTCGTCCTCTCTGAAACGAAATATGTCATTTATAGATTATTACGATAGGGAAAAGAAGCAACTTTATCTCACTAGTAATCCAAATTACGCCATACTTATTGAGGATAGCGAAGACGAAGAAAAGGAATTGAAAATGCAAATAAAAGAAAAAAAGAAGGAAAAGAAACTGAAAAAACTTTTAAAAATGACTGAAAGTACAATCGAGCCAAAACTCTTCTTTGCAAACGAAAGAACATTTATTCATTGGGTCAATTTTGCTGCCCAGATATTGTCTGCTGCACTGGTCTTGTTGAACTTTGGCGATCTTGTAAGTATAGTCTCTGGTGCTACTTTTTTTGGTATTTCATTAGTATTGGGACTATATGCCTTTTTTCGTTACCGTTATCGCGCATACCAAATGTCAAACACGCCGCATATGCGTTATGATGATATTTATGGACCGATCGGTTTATGTGTTTTGGTGATTGGAGCTACAGTGGTAAGATATAGAAAGAAAAAAAAGGATGATGAAATGAGGAGAAAATATGGGAAGGGCGAAGGTTTAAAATCAATTCATTTTCTTATTTAATTTCGATTCCTTTTAACTTTTTAGATGAATTTTGTACTTCGATGGCAACATCCACCGTCCAGTAGTACTTATCTTGGCATTGACAACACGACACAACAGCAGTCCTAGCTCAAAATAATTTTAATCAGCTGCAATGAATCATTTTATTCATACATTATCATATTAATAGTAATAAAAAGTCATCTTCCAGAAGAAATCTAAAATTCATTTTAACATGGTCTATCCAAATGGATATGATATTCAATGCAGTGTCGAGATCCTATTAACGATCTATTAAAGTAAAATTTAGTCACATTTTTATATAATGGTTTTAATATTTCATTTTTTATTCTATCAATGTCATTCCATTCATTGAAAACAGTTTACATCATTTCAATGAATGGGCTATCTTATTTCGCTGAATAAAAATGGATTAATATCAATTTATTTTGACGAATGAATGCTTAGAATTCACCTTTAACGACTTGGATAGAGGAAGCATCATGGTCACCCAGTGCTTCATCTTTAGTATTTGCTACAGTCCAACTACTTGTTTCAAAACTTGCCGTTTTCATTGGGATGATTAAACTTGAGGGGTTTAAACTCATTTTTCCGTGCGAAGCAATGTTATATATATAGCTTTCCCCCCACAAAATGCCTGCTTATGGCTAGTTGGTAGATAATTTTAGCCCCTCCCTTCTCTTTGGTGCCTGGGATTAAATAATGTGGATACTATACATTTGGTAAATGTGGTGTCCTTGACCTTTGCTTTTTTAAGAACAACACTCAAAACGTTGATCTACTATGTACATAATTATCTTAAAATAACAGCCAGTTCCACACTGATTTCATTTCAAATACCTCCTCTTTCTTTACCCGAAACGAGGAAATGGTCCCTAGTGGATCCTGGGCAGATTCGTTATGAATATCACCAGTACAGTGATATTGTTTTTTTTTAGGGCTAGTTTTTTTGTGACTTCTAATTTAAAGGTGTCGGGTTCAACATGCCGAAAATACTTATTTTTTAAATCACCTCACGATCCCGCTTTGCATTTTTTTTAATAAATTTCCTTTCTTCTTCATCTTCTTCTTTTCCCATTTATTTATTCCTTTTTTAGATTTCACAAACACTTTTTGTTTATATATCTTCTTTTTTGAATGAAGTTTGCAGATCAACTCCAAAAAGATATTTTTGCACCATGGCGTCTCTCCTATATCAATTACAGTATACTGAAGACAGAACTCAAGGCACGACAACTTGATCATGGATGGAGTGAGCGTGATGAAAAGGATTTTATCCAATTATTGGAAAATGAACTTACAAAGGTATATGATTTTATAACTGCCAAGCTTGGAGAGGTAGAGGCGCGAATCAGTTACTGTGAGCGCACTTTGCAAACATTTATGAACAATCCATCATGGTCATCTGAGCAAAACTGGAATATCATGGACGATGCGCTTACAGAGGTGCTGTTTGATGTCAATGATCTTGCGAAATTCACACGACTCAACTATATTGGGTTTCAAAAGATATTAAAGAAACATGATAAGTGGACAAAGCTTCACTTACAGCAGGATTTCATCCCTCAGCTGCGCGCCAAGCCCCTGGATAAGCAACGCTTCGATGTGGCTATTGTTTATATCTCTGCGCTTCATGATATTTGTCGTTTGCAAGGTAAACCCCGTACGGGTAACTCAGCATCTGGTGGTGATCAAAATGCCTTTGAGAGAGCAACTGCAAAGTACTGGATCCATCCTGATAATGTTACTGAGGTCAAGTCCATCATTATGCTTCACTTGCCTGTCCTGATCTTCAACAAGGAAAAGAAATTTGAAGTTTCAGATTCTGCTATCTCCAGTATCTACTATGATAATGAAGATTTCGATTTATACACGGGTCGTCTGCAACGTGATGAGGGTGCAGAGGCCATTCGTTTCCGATGGTACGGTCCTATGGAATCCAAGAGTGCCTTTATAGAACGCAAGACACACCATGCTTCCTGGTTGGATGGTGCCTCTGTAAAGGATCGTTTTAGATTGGATATTGACGACGTTCCTCGCTTTATTGAAGGTCAACTCACTGCAGATACCATTGCCCAGCGTCTTCGTGATAAGAATGTAGATGGCAAGATTTGTGATGATACACACTTCATTGCATCGGGTATTTACAAATCATTAACGGAGAAGAAGCTTAATCCTGTATTGAGAGCGTTTTATAACCGTACTGCTTTCCAACTCCCGGGTGACCAACGTGTACGTGTCAGTTTGGATACAGACCTTTCGTTTATTCGCGAGGACAACTTTGATGGTAAGCAGAGGAGAGGTGAACAAGATGGAGTGAAGGAATGGAGAAGACCTGATGTTGGCATCGACTACCCATTCAGCCAACTTGATGAATCAGAGATTTGCCGTTTCCCATATGCGGTGCTAGAAACCAAATTACAAACACACCTGGGCCAGGAACCGCCACAGTGGCTTACAAAGTTGGTTGACTCTCACTTGGTACACGAAGTGCCCCGTTTCTCAAAGTATCTTCATGGTGCCTGCTACTTTTTCCGTGAGCAAATGCCCTTGTTACCTTGGTGGTTACCCGAGTTGGATATCGATATCCGAAAGCCTCGTGCTACTAATTTTGGTCTTACTCGCTCAAAGTCGTTCAAGCCTTTAATCGATGGCCAGTATCGTCGTGCAATGGAGGATGAGGAACGACGTCTTAATGATGTGGCAAAGAAGACACCTACAAGAGGTACAAATGGTGGTCTTAAACGCCGTAGCCCAAATACCTCACCTGCTCCCCAGGCTGCTCAAAAGTAAAAAAAAAAATGGTAATGGTGTGTTTGTGTTTATTAAATCAGGTTATTTTTGGATATACACGCACACAAATATATGCAATAGAACTTTCCCTCCCACTCTTTTGTCATTTGTTCCTTTGTTATTATTATTATTATTATTTTATATTCATCTTACTGTTTTTTTTGTGATGTAAATAATACAAAAAACAAAACTAAATGAAGAGCCACTTTAATAAAACAGTATACGTTCTCTCCTCGATGATGTATTTTTGCATTACTATTTTTGTGCGTCTGAGATACAAAAATAGATTAGGTGTGCCAACATGTGAGAACACGTTTTTTGCCTTTTTGTGCAATGTTTATTTTTATTTTTTACTTTCAATCGCTCCTCGATTAAAAACGGAAAGTACCTTCTTTCTCAAGTGCTGAAACATTTTAGAATTCTAAAATAAAAGTGTTTTTTTTTTTTGAAATTGCCAGCCAAATTCGATCACTTGGTCGATCACTTGGCCGATCACCATATGCTTTAAAAGCAAAAAGGAATTATGATTTAAACAAAAATCAATTTATTGGCTTTACTGGTTTTTTAGTGAGAATTGGCGCCTTTGCAAAACCTTTTGGTCAAAAGCAAAAAAAGATTTCGCCAATTGTCACACCATATTGGTTTTTTTGTAAATAAATTTTCGCAAAAGGCAACACCTTTTTTTGCAAAATAACAACCCTTTTTTGATTAAGTTACAGAACTTTATTAGTGCTTTTACAAAATTAATTTGGTCAATGTATAATATTTATTCGCGCGGGGGAAAAGGGTAGAGAGGAATTCAAGTTAAAGATGTTACTGAAAAAT
>VCJG01002320.1:13684-25897 GCA_024140375.1 Backusella westeae | reverse complement strand
TTTTTTTTTTTTTGATCAAGATCTCTTGACATCATAACAATGGCAGCCGAAAAAAAATTATCCAAACGCGACAAGAAAGCGCAAGCTTTCAAGAAGAAGTCAAAGAAGGAAGAATACACAGAAGAAATGGCGGTGCCCCAGGCCGATGTAGTAGAGAACGAGGTTGAAGCACCAGCGGTAGAAGAAGATCCTAAGAATAAGAATGATCTTAAGCGTAAAGCAAGTACTAAAATCGACATCCCTACCGAGGAAGGTGAAGGACAGGCCAAAAAGAAGAATAGAAGACCCAAGAAGAATAATAAGGAAGCAGGTGGAAGTAGATATATTGTATTTGTTGGTAAGAATGATAGGGGCCACTTTTAGGTGGAAGATTGGCGTAACAAACCTGTATCGATATATTGTATATGTATATAGGGAAAGAGAGAGAATGTGTGTGTGTGTGTGTGATTGAAAAGGATTAGTATGGTCTGCTATACAGCAGTGTTTTCTAACGACTGTACTCTTAGGCAATTTACCTTATACAGCCACCGTGGATGACTTAAAACAGCATTTCGAGAGTGCGGGTACCATCAAATCAGTGCGCTTTTTAACTGATAAGGCAACTGGTAAACCAAAAGGCTTTGCGTTTATGGAATTTGAAAACTCTCAAGATATGAATGTATGTAAGACTTGGCTATGTGTTATTGCTAAAATATTAAACTCTTTATAGAAAGCACTTGCTTTTCATCATACCTTCTTTAAAAAGAGGCAAATAAATGTGGAATTAACAGCTGGTGGTGGTGGAAATAAGAGTGAGTCACGAAAAGAGAAATTAAAAGTAAAAAATGAAAGATTAGCAGAAGAAAGAGTAAGTTGCATAACAATATTTTATATAAATATTTATTAATTCATATTGTGTTTTGAATAGAAAAAGAAACATGAAGAAATGAAGAATGGTAAACCGGCAGATTCACAATCATCATATAAAATAGAAGCGCCTACTGCCAGCGAGGAAACTGAATTTTAGTATATCGTATATTTACATTAATAAAGAGAGAGAGAGAGATGAAAGGAATATATGTTACATGTGAAATGTCGCAGATAAGCACTAGCAACAACCCTTGGATGTATTGGCTTCTTTTTCTAAAAGATGAATGGTGGTTCGGCTTATTACTGGCGATTCTTTGTTTATATCTAGTTTTTGAATATAGTTGATCAAGTAGTTGGCTGCTTGTTCAATATTTTGATCTTCTTTTGCAGAGGTTTCGAACCTATTTTTTGTACTTATTTACTTTCTAAGTTGATACACACATCTATATACATATATACTTTCCAGCCAATATAACCATTTTGCTCGACATATTGATCCATTTCATCTGGTGATTTTATATTTAATGTTTCATCTCTCTATGTGTGTATGTGTGTGATGGTTTGTTATCGTTTTTCTCTTATTTGTAACTATGTGAATTACCTTATTTGCAATTAGCAAGACTGGAATAGCTCCACCACCCCATTCAAGAGGAAGTTGTACATTTGTGTCAATATCCTGCTTCCATCTTGATATATTCTCAAACGTATCCGGTTTAGTGATATCATAAACAGCAAAAGCGCCGACTGCACCTCTGTAATAGAGGCGTGTCATATTTCCAAACTTTTCTTGACCAGCAATATCCCATAGTTCCAGATTAATGATGCTGTGGGAACCATATCGAACTACTTTTAGTGAGAAATCAAGTCCAATCTAGAAAAACATGTATTATCATTATTTTTGTTATATGGAGATTGTTGCGTACTCCAACCTACCGTTGATTTGAATGTGGATTTAAATACTTTTTCTACATAACGTTTTAATATACAAGTCTTTCCAACACCAACATCTCCAACAACAAGTATTTTATAATGATATTGGTTCATTATGAAAAATAAAACTACTTTTGATAGTACTAATACTAATATTAATAAACAAGTGGAAAAAAAAACAAAAACTAGAGGTAAGGCATTTATATGGATTCAAATTTTGAGGGATTTAATTCAGTTGTACATCCAAATCAAATATGAAATTTGAGGGATTTTTGTTGTATCATATCGAAAATAAGGTTCTTCTTCATTCTCGGTGTTTGTTTCTTTTTTACGTTTATTGTTTATATGACATCGTTTGTCAAGTATTTTAGTCTAACTATTAATGGTTTCTCCCTTACTTTAAAAAGGGAAAGAATATACTATGGGGAAGTGCATTATGTTATATAGTCTACTATTTTTATTATTTTATAGTTTGAGGGAGCATTTGTTTATTATAGTTTATTCTGCCATTTCTAAATACAAATGTGAGTATATTTCTAGATTGTTAATCAAATGATCGTTTATATATGTTTATATATTTATATATGATATAGATATATAATAATCATGTTGTGTATGTGTGTGACACTCTTGAAACATTTTCCAGTTGAAACAGAAAAAAAAAACAGAAAAAAGTAAAAGCAAGTTTATATTGAAAGTAAAGACACAACTTATTGATAAAAAGCGAAGGTAAAAGGGACGAAACACTAAAAAGTAGATTCCAAAAAGTGAATAATAATTAGACAAGTAAGCAAGTAGCAAGAACCATAGAAACGTATCATACAATAGTATGGAAGAGGTTTTTTATTTTAAATTTTAAAAACATCAAAGAAATAAACTTATCTGTGGCAATCTTTAACAGAAAAAGAAGAGCGTCAAAAAATAGACTTTAAAAAGGTGGTCTTTACAAAAAAGTGTGCCTCAAAAAGTGTGCCTCAAAATACTCTCGATTCGGACACATCACGAAAAATAATTAGGATTTACTTGGATATATGTATTAACAAAGGTGTCCGAATTCATTTTCAGAAATTGTCCAATTAAGTAAGCTTCAAACAAGTCATACATGTTTTGTTACTTAAACTTTCTAAAAGCTTCCACACTATTATTATACTTTCTTTTTAAGTCTTCCTAACGAATTATTTGAGTTCAATTATGCAGTCAATCACCGATAAACTAAGACCATCCACTGTAGAAAAACATACAGTTTACACATTCTAAACACTTGTAAACAATGGGGAGTTTTGCAAAGTTCCGCAAAAACAACATTATCCATCTATTCACTTCAAATCACAAGGAACTTTGAGTTTCTTTACCTTTTATTCTATTGTATTTCTGATACCTGTTTGAAAACAGAATGTGATGTTTACAAACATTGTCACAACTAATGGATATGATGCTAGTAATGTATTTCCTCGTCGGGTATCTGAAGATAAGTCTCTGCCCGATCTAGACACACCCGACTTTGACAAAGAAGATTTGGAAGTCTTTCACCTATGGAGATCTAATTCCCGTATGACCTCCATATATGTTTCGAGTGATGGTACAGCAGAATCTGGGCTTTAGAAACTACTAGTAATTTAGAAGCGGCACTCATCTTCAAAGAAGTAATATTTCATCCCAGTAGTAGAGACTGTGGATGTTTACACATGTAAATTTAAAAATGGAAATTCTAATTGGGTGAAAAATTGAAGTAACCATAATCGTCAAATGATTTTATACAGCGTGTAGTCAGGAACTGTTGTCAGGAACATTGAAAGTAAGTGAGCTGGCGCTTTGTTCAACGTGACTGCTTTAATTTATTGAATTTACAATTTTCCCATTTCAAGGACCACTTTGTTAAAAAGCTTCTTTTTTCTCTCTCTCTTTATTAAATAAATAAATTAAAATGGTAAGTGCCAAAAATAAACTCACATAAACATCAAAACTAAATAGCGTATGTATAGGCTGACTTGCTTACCGAAGAACAAATTGCTGAATTCCGTGAAGCTTTCCAATTGTTTGATAAAGATGGCGATGGTGCCATCACCACAAAGGAACTCGGCACCGTGATGCGTTCCTTAAACTTGAATCCCACCGAGGCTGAACTTCAAGACATGGTAAGTGAAGGAAAGCAAACAAAACCGAATCTTATTGCTAATAAGATAAGTAGGTAAATGAAGTTGATAGTGACGGTAATGGTCGTATTGATTTTAGCGAGTTCTTGGCAATGTTGGCAAGGTAAATAAATAGTAAATCCAATAACTAGGAAAAGGAGGGAGGTTGCGGGAATCTTGACTGAAATATGTTAAACATATAAATATAGAAAAATGAAGGACACTGATTCTCAGGAAGAAATCCAAGAGGCATTCAAGGTGTTCGATAAGGATGGTAATGGTTATATCTCAGCTGCTGAGTTACGTCACGTCATGACCTCTCTCGGTGAGAAGTTGACTGAAGAAGAAGTTGATGAGATGATTCGTGAGGCTGATGTTGATGGTGATGGTCAAATCAACTATGATGAATTCGTAAAAATGATGGTAAGTTATATTATGATATCGCTTGCTTCTGTATTAAACATATTTAAATCACTTAGATGTCCAAATAATTGATTAGAAGTTATTAATAAATAAAAAATGAAATATAACTTTTTAATAATGTGTTATTTATTTCATCACAACTTTATTTCTAAATAACGTTCTGATGATCTTGTCTGCTGAAGTAACCTTAAATGGTATAATATTCTTGAAAAGTGATTGCGTACGTCAGCTTGGTTATATTCACTGATGATGCTGGATGAGCTGACTGTGAATGGATGCTGGTCGGGATCATCCACAAGGGGTAAGTATTGATTGATTAACTCCAAAAGCCTATTTAGGTATATAGCAGTAATCTATTGTAACAATTGATTAATATATACAAGATACAACAATGTCATGCATAACACCCCCTTATTTTATGTAACTTACCACTTTGTTTTCCTTGTCAAAATAGTAAATATACTGCTCCGATATTTCTAAAAATAGGATAGTGTTTGTCATTATATCAATACAACTGTCTGCAATCTTTAGAGACTTTTGGAGACATTCCAGTACACGCGTATCATTTCGATATCCTTGCTTTACATCATCGTCGTCTTTCTTGTCATCAGTCTCATTACTATCATTTGTTAATCGAGATGGCGTTGCTCCTTGGGGTGGGAACCACAAGTGGGCTGCATGATAGATGCAGCGTGATTGGTCAGGCTTCTTCATAAGTTTTGAGCTATACAAGGTAACTTTTGTGCATAAAGTATTATATTGTTCCACCGAAAGACTCTGAGTAGTCAAGAGTGAACCGATACTAAAGACAATGGCATTGTATTGCTTATTTGAGTCTGCAACGGATTCTTCATAGATTTTAAAGCTGTCCAGATAAAAGTCATTGGCGATATCATTAAGACCAGACATGTCTGCAATTTGTGCGGCCATCTCAAAGTACTGGACACAGTTGGCCTCTTCTGAATGACGGTAAAGGATCATGATGATTTGATGGATGAAACGATACAATGTGCTTGTTTTTTTGTGCCAACTCTCGTCTTTGTCTTGCTCTGAATATCTATCATAGCGCTTGGCTAGTTTGAAACTCGAAATAATTAACGCAGGAAAAATGTACTGGATACGCTTTGCATCTGCTACTCCTTCAAAGTGTTGCTTTGTCGCCAAGAGTAACTATTTTAATGGATAAAAATAAATGAATTTGTGAGTACAAACATAAAAAGCCAATTTTAATGCACTTTACCAGAAACTGGGTATCCTCATTCTCTGAATAGAACAAATGCACCAATCTAGCAATCCAGCCATACTCATCACGTTCATCCTCAAAGTTCGGTTGGTTCTGTGGAGGGCTATAATAAATCATAGGGGTGACAGCAGTTTCATCCTTTTTCATAACATGACACAACTCTAAAAACTGGTCGACCTGTTCTGGTTGAGACATGTGAATTTCATTTTCCAATACGTTCTTTATAATGTCCAATACGATGGCGCGTCTAATACTATATGTCTGTAATGCCAATAAGGGTTGAAAATGTTTTAATGTGATCAATGTATGTATGTCGCAGTGTTCAACGGGAGCAAATAGCATGTCTTGCAAATTGGTTTCGTTCTGTTTTGTATGTAGCTCTGATGAGTCCTTGTATTTAGGGATAATAACTTCTTTTGTAAAGCCAAATATTTGGTCAATATAGTCCAACCTAGTTGGGTAGCAATTGATTGAGAGGCGGGTTAGACTGACTAAAAGTGATGTCTGATCTTTCATGGGCATATCAGGACGCATCTAACAAACAAACAAACAAATAAGCATAAAAGACCCTATTATACATTAGTTTAATATCCTACTTCTATCAATTCCATAATCTCATTCCAAAATACAGCAAATAGCTCGATATCGTGAGGTATACTCTCCTGTTCGTCTTCATTACTGGTAAAACTTGTCAGACGTTCAATCAGCGACATGATAAGCATTTTAATATTCACGTCATTGTGTAATTGTGCAGTTGTCAGTAAAAACGGCTTCAAGGTGTGAATATGAAACTCGTCTGGAAATATTTGTATAATAACATCCATAAGGTATTCTTGTGCCATTGAATCATTGCAATGAATAACTTGATTTAATATACCAGGTAAAATACTCTACTCTGTATATCAGTACCTCTATTTCACTCTCTCTTTCATCAAGCAATACTTACAGTTTCATAGACCTTTAGATTGATCCCTTCCAACTGACTTAATCGTACCAAATTCGTACCAACAAGTGTACCCAATTCCTTTCTTTCCAGCTCCCTCTTTTCCTTATCCCTGCTATGTCCCATAAACTGCATTCTGATCCAAAGTTTGTTCATTTCTGCAAAGTTGTTTAGTATAAACTGAATTGTGTCATCCAAGTATTCAACTGTGCTTTATTGTTATGATTGACATCGATAGAAAGATCAGAAACTTTTACCTTTAGCCTTTCTCGTACCGTTCTAACCCAACACACCAAATCCTTATATTTACTTACTCGTTAGGTAAAAAGTCACGAACCATTCCACCCAAATAGTGTCTTAAAAAGAGACCTCTTACGGGATCCTGTACGCCTTTTGTCAGCTCCATCATGTCACTCAGAATATCGGGAGTAGGCGGTGAATCATCTGTGCCCAAATATATCGAGCCAACCGTGATCATTAGATAAAGGCGAGGTATAATGCTGCTTGCATACTGCACAAGTTCATAGAGATCCTCCAGGTGGTTGCGGCCTGTTTGGTGTGCTTCGGTAAGATAGATTGTTAAATGGCGGAGTGTATCAAATATCGACATGTCTGTTCAGGGGGGAAAAGGTCCCTTTTTCTTTAGTACTTAAAAATACGCCCTCTTTTTTAAATAATACTTACAAAGCTCATAGTATGTTTTTGGTGTTAATGAAGAGGTTCTTAATTCTAGCAGCATTGTTGAGCAATGCTTTAAAGCATCCATAAGTTTGTTCTTATCCTATAAATCTATTGAGTGAGTGATTCATGTATTGATTAGAGAAAACACTTACCAAGCACTGCCTCATGAGATGAGACTGAAACTTTACCACTTGTAAAGCCTCTTTCAATAAAGTAGCCTCGTCTTTATTGTTGTTATTGTAAATACCGTTGGATAGCTCTTTCGTCATCTACCTTAAACAATAGCAACAAATAATAATAAAAAAGAAAGAGAGAAAGAGAGAAATAGGAAATAAACAAAGAGGTATTGTAATTATAATTATAATTGTTTGCATTATGAACAAAGGTGCATGATGACGTACTGTCTTTTTCAAGAAAATGAGAAAAAAAAAGAGGGGGTTAAGAGAGATGAAGAGATTGGTATTAACCCAAGGCATGATACTAAAATAATAGAATATAGTATATCTGGCGAGCCAGACGTTGTGGCAGTAAACTCTGTCCCATTGGTACGTTACTCGATTACTTTTTATCATGCTATCCCTCATTGGTGTGTAATATGACTTAATGGACCGTTGCTACATGGCTACCTATCTCTTTATTTGCTCACTGTCTGAAATATGCTCTTTATACATGATATACATCTCTTTTCTCAATTATTCCCCTGGTTTTTCTCATTTATTTGAAATATTTTCTCATCCTTTTTCTCATCAATTTGTAATTTTTTCTCATTTTCTTGAAATAAACAGTATCACGTAGTGTTACATTTTATCACTTATTCAAATGTACCTTTCTCTACCCCTTTCCGCTGTGTTACTGGTGCGACCCATTTGATATGTTTTTCTCACTCGCACAATGCTTATTTTCTAGCTCTTGAGATCAGGATGCTGATAAACAAAAATGCAAGTTTTCTCTGGTTTATCATCAACTTTCTAAGAATAACCTGCTATCATTTTATATGTCATAGTTTAGATCATTCTGATATTCGTCACCATTGTTTAAATCATTTTGCTGTCGCTTTTTGACTTTCTCTTCTTCGTCCGGTGAATCATAGTTTAAATCAAACTGAACATCGTCGTCATCATCACTGACAGCACTCTTATCACCGTCCCTCTCTTTAAAGGCATCATCGATTACATGTTCGTTTTTACTTGAGGCTTCTGAAACTGAAGGTTTTGGAGGTAACTTATTGATACGTTCCGTTACAGAAGCTTTTGATACAGTGGACTTTCCCTTCATCTGTTCAATACTACATTCTAATGATGTCGCTTTGTCAGTTAATTTCTCGTTCTCTAAATTTTTATCTTCATCGCCTGTGTAAACGGCAACGACTTCGTCCGTATTTACAACTTGATTGGTAGAGATATGAGCAACGTCTACATGTGATTCTAAAATTCACTTTTGTTCCTTTTTAATATTTTCCATCGCTTTTCATCTATGTCATGTGTATACACTCACCATCGGCTACTTTGTTACTCAAACGCTCAAACGCCTTTTTGGCTTCTTTATGGCCTTGTTCTGAAGCCTTCTTGTACCATTCCAAAGCCTGCGGAATGTCCTTCACTTCCTCTTCGTTTTCATAGACAACACCAAGGTTATACTGTGCAACCACAAACCCTTGATTGGTAGATTTCAAATACCATTCAATTGATGCATGGATATTCTTTGGAGTGCCACCCAATCCATAATGATAAAACTCTCCGATATCGTTGTAGGCAAGCGTATAGTTCTGAAGAGCGGCTTTACCGTACCAAGCCAGTGTCTTTGAATAATTTTCGTTGTTGCAATAGAGTTTCCCGATGCTGTAAAGTGCTTCACCATCGCCTTTTTTTGCTTTTTTCAAAAGTGTGCCTTCTACTTGAATACCATCACCTATTTTTTTTTAGGAAAAAAAAAAAGCAGAGAGATAAGAAAAACATGATAAAAAGAAGAGGTCGAGTCGATATAGAGTTTACTCTCTAGTTAGGCAAAAGCCTCATCTGAAGCAAGGTCTTCTCTTCTATTAAAAAAAGAAAACATAATTGTGCTTTTGTTCAAAAAATACGGTAAAAGAAGAAGCGACGAAAAAAAAAAGAAAAAAAAAAGTAGAAACACTAGTTTTCATTTTAAAGATCTTTATATGCCTTTCTTTTATATGTGAAATTAAAATCCAGTTGTGCTTTTTCTTCACGAAAAAAAAAACAAAACAAAAAACGATTGTTATTTATACATTGCAACCATAAATCTAATGACCTGTATATTTTTAGATCATAACTAATACCCATTTGACTGTTTAAAATACATGGAAACTTTCAGATTAATCACGTCGCACTAGACTAAATTATATTTATTTATAATTAAAAAAAAAGTAAACAGAGATAAAGGAAAGGGGGTTCGAAACCAAGTTGTAAAGGTTTTATATTTTCAAACATTAAACTCATTTCTTTCATCTTTCTTTATACAAATAAAGACACCACCGAAAATAAGACAAACACTTTTCTGGAAAAAGTAAAGTTAAATTCGCTAAGTTCTTAGTGCTAAGCCTCATTAATCTTAATTCATGCAGCTTTGAAAGCTTGTTTACAGAAATGTCAAATCTATGAGAAAGCTACTGGGTCTATCCTAAGTAAAATAGTGTACAATGATTTGGGCGATTACTTTACTAAAAATAGACTTCAGATTTATTATACTTGCCGTAAAATCCTTTGGTACATCCTAAAACCTCTTCTAAAGTTTCAATTCGTGAGATATTTAAAGGCTCGTGATTAAAAGACTTTCTTGAAAAACTACTCAATTGTATGTTATATAAGTAGGTACATAAAAGTCACACGTCTATCAAATTATGATGAAATAAGGCCATTTTTGTCTCACTAAATTAATGAATGAATGAAATAGAAGCAGAATGTTACTTTTTTTAGTACAGCATATGATAAAACAGGAGGGCTATTACTTGTTGCCGAAAATGGTATTCAGATTATGATTGTATAGTATTTCGAGAAAAGACACAATAATTCAAATAAAACAAGTGAGTCAAAAGGTTCAATAATAATGTCAAAGGTTTTATTAAACCTAAAATAGAGAATTTGTGCTGGCAGCAATTTATTACTGATTTCACAGCTTTTTTTATACATCATGTCTTCTCAAATGGCTTTGGTTGCGGAACTTTTGTTAATGTCAATGCTTTTATGACACCCCATTACCCTATATTTGAAATTGACGAGGAGCCAGTATCTGCTCTTGTACTACTTTGGCAATTAACAAGGAGAACAGTATTTTACCGTCTTTACATTTTGTCTTGAGGATGAGAGTACACAACATTGTAAACTAGGTTTTGTCTTTACTTGTATTTGAATTCCATGATCACAGTCGAAGAAATCTTTGTAATTCATGCGGTTTCAGAAGCTTTTAAAATAATTTAAAAAAATCACTATTTCTTTGCTCTCACAAGAAATCCTTGAATTTGATTTTTTTGAGGGGGTATCCGTTGTGACATTTTAGAGCATTCAGGGTATCTGAATATAAAATCGATTTCACCATGAATTAAGTGATCTTGGGTACCTTCAATATATAGCTACTCTGATTTTTATAACTGCGGCATACACACAAAAATGAATCACATTGTCTTGAATAGTTGTTCACGTACGCAGTCAATACTCAATTGCTCGGCACTATTCAGCATATGTGAATTTTTTTCTCTTGAAAAACAGTATCATTTTATAAAGCTTTGTGCCAGAGATAAAGCAGTACAAACGGTCTTTTGTATCACTCCTTTTGTGTATCAGGGACGGGAGTCGGGTTGGATTCCCATTCCATGATATATATTTTTTGAAGCTATAGCCTATCATGGGATTATTTTTACTATTATAATATTAAACTAATGCTATCCAATGATAATGAAAATAGGATAGGAAATAGTAAAAAAATTGATGTAGAAAAAAGGTAAAGATGTTTATGATAAGACGTAAGCGTGTGAGCGAGTGCTGCATTTCTAATTTGATTTTCCATCTTTGTGGCGATGGGCGGAGATCCAAGCTCAATGCATTTTCTTAAAATGCACTTCATTTAATCATAATAAGATGAGAGTAATGGTGTTAATACTAGAAAAAACGAATCTAGTAGACTGGAGGGACTTGATATTTTCAAAATAGTAACTATCAAATAGATAGAGTGGGCGCTGATTCATATAAGACAAGAGATACATTTTCTCACCCATAAAGTGATTTAAGTCTCAGCAAACTTTTTTTTGTCCACACACATTTTTTTTTAGAAAAAGCGCGAAAATAAAAATTGTCATTTTTTCCTTTTCTTCTTTTTGTTTTCATCATCATCATCATCAGAAGAAAAAAAATAAATATGTCTGTACAAGAAACTCGAGTAAGTTGTTTACAAGGCTATAATAAGAGAAAGGTGGTATTCAATATTTGTCACTTAGATTTATGTTGGCAATATCAGCCCTGACACGACAAAGGTTGCTTTAAAAGAAGCTTTTGAAAAAGTTGGCGCCGTGTAAGTATATTTCATTATGGTTGATATGGAAATGAAGATAGAAACAAGAGAGAGAGAGAGAGAGAGAGAGAGAGAGAATGTAGGGTGGGGGGAAAAGTGAAAGACATCAAAGAGAATATGTACAACGAATGTGTATATTCTATTAAAAACAATGTCTATTTGTGTTCAAATATAATGTAAACTTCATTCACTAATAAATAATAAACAGGTCAAAGCTTAGAGTGCTTCAGCGCCGTAGAAAGACCATTGTCTATGCTTTTATCACTTTTGAAGCAGCAGCCGACGCAAAGAAGGCCATCGGAGATTTAAACGAGACGGAGCTTGACGGAAACAAGATTCTTGTTCAAGAAGCCAGACCCATTGACGACGAGGTATTAGCCCAAAGAAAAGAAAACAAGAAGAACAACAGAAAGTTGAAGAGACAGGTAAAGAAGAAGTGCATATTTATTTTCGAAATATCAAACTCATTTTCATTATTATTATTATTATTA
>VCJG01002320.1:959-13674 GCA_024140375.1 Backusella westeae | reverse complement strand
AATTAAAAAAAAAAAAAAAGGCGCAGCAGCAGGCAGAAGTCACTACTAAAAAGGAAGGTGACGACACAAAGAGAGAGGAGACTCAAACCACCGAAGAAACAAAGACTGAAACAAAGCCAAAGAAGAAGAGCAATAGAAAAAGAAAGGCAAAGAAGGAAGAGGGTAGTGGTAATGAAGAGGTCCAGTCTGAGCCTACCAAGAAAGACGCTCCTGCCACCGCCAAAAAGGAGGTAAATAAAGAGGAGGATACAACGAAGGAAGAGAAAAAGTCAACCAAGCCTGAAGGAAAGAAGGACGAAAAGAAGGAGGATACCACAGCAGAAAAGAAGAAGGGGGTTGATAATAAGGCCAAATCTGCCAATAAACAAAAATCCGAGGAAAAGGCTGGTAAGCCTGAAGAGGCTAAAGATGATGAATCCAAGAGCAATAGAATCTCCCCAGAGACCGGTGTGTTTGTTGCTAATCTTCCCTTTTCTGCCAAGACTGCTGATCTTCAGGAACTGTTTAAGAATTTCAACATCAAAACTGCTAAAATTGCCCGGGGGTAAGTTGTCTTGAATATTGTCAATGCCTGTTTAATTTATTGTTCATTTATTAGGGGATATCGCTCCAAGGGTTATGGTTTTGTAGAAGCAGCCACTGTTGAAGATCAACAAAAGATTTTGAAGGAATTTAAAGAGGTTGAATTTAAAGAACGTATCATTACCGTTAAGCCTTTACTCTCAAAGAGTGATGATGAATAATTTTATTATATAGAAAAAAGCAAAGTAAATCTACCATAAAAACAACAAAAAAGCAATAAACATTATATTTGTATTCTCTCCTTTTAAAAGAACAGTCAAATGGTAAAGTTTAGTTATGGAAATCCATGGGTAGACCATATGGATACACTTGCATTGAAAATAAACTTATTAAATCCGAGTTTACCCGTTGGGCATTGTTTCCTGCCGGCTCAACTTTTGGGTAATTGTTTACTTTAAGCTACGAGACTTGCGTTTATTTGTTTATTTTTTTATTGTCATTGACATTGTCATGGTGCAAACGAATGTTACTCTTTTGGCAAATGTTTTTTTTTTCTGTTTTCTGCAAATACATCACTCATCAGCAGCATCTGCTGCAATTTAACTTGTTCTAAATCACTATTCTAATATTTACAGATTAAGTAATCGTTGATTGTCTTTGGTAAATGCAAATGGATAAAGTTTTGCTAAAGTTTTTGTGTTTTATTCTTTTGTTTTTGTGTGATGAGTGAATTCAAGCCCAGAAGTTAGTTGTTCAATAAATCATGCCATTTTTTTTATTAATATAATATAAGAAAACTTGGTCAAATACAAGAAAAAACAAAACAAAACAAAGCAAAGAGAGAGAGAGAGGAGGTATATTGTAATTATGAATTGTTATTATTAATAATAGTGTTGTTTGTTGTTCGCTGTTGACATTCTAACTGTTTTGTATCAAATTTTCAGCAAAAGTTAGTTTTTCTCAAAAAAGCCTTTACGTTTCTTCAAAAGTTTCTTTTTTCTATGCATATAATCCAATTTCTCTTGCATTGCGGTTAGATAGTCTGCAATATCATCGACTTTACTAAAGTACGCAGGGTCTACTTCTATTGTGAGTGTTGTTGTGTTGGTCTGCACTGGTGGTGCTTGGAACGGCTTTAATGTAGACATGTACTGATTCACTGATTCCTCAACTATTAAAATAAGTGTTATTATTGGCTTTGACAAAAAGACAAGCAACCGAAATGAACCAACCTGATTCTTCTTTATAAATAACTTGGGAGAAACCTAAGAGTGGGCGATGAAGAGAATAAAAGGCTTGATTGGCAACTTCTTTTAAGCGAACATTTTCAATATGTTTAGGTTGAAGATGGATAGTTGAAATAAGTCGTTTTTGTTGTTGATATAAACAGCGAAGCATATTCAAGAAAATAAATAAAGAAAGAAAAGCGAATGTCAAACAACAACAACAATAATAATAATAATAATAATAATAATAATTTTATTTTTTTTTATAACAAGGATTTTTTTTTTTACACTAAAAAAAAATTAGAGTGAGTGGGGCTTTAAAAACCACCCATGGAAGGATTAGGTGAGAAGGATGCGCCAGTCATCATGGGAGATTGTTGTGGTGGCATCATAGAACCTGCTGTTAACATAAGAGGATTACCCATACCACCCATAGGAGCATTGGCTGGTGCTAAAGTAGAATAACTTTGTAAACGAGCGATTCTTGTTTCCTTTTCTTTTATCAATCCAATCACTTACCATTTTCATTGGAAGATTCTTGCTTTGCAACCTTTTCTTTAAGCTCATTCATTTCCTTATCCAATACAGCAATCTATAATAATAATATAAGTAAACATACACTACCATTTGTTTCTCAAATCCATTCAATTTACCTTTGAGAACTGTTCTTTCATTGTATTAATCATATAGGGCATAGCAAAGTCATTCAAGCCGTTTCTCCAGGCCAACTCCATCACGACATCAGGTCGCATCAAATCATAGCAAGTATAAAGCATAGCCGAGAAGCACTCACGCTTACCGACCTCAATAAAGTACTGGAGTAATTCCTCGGCGACCTCACGGTCCTTGGACTCTGCAGCGGTCTCCATGGCATCTCTAAACAAACGGTCTTCCTTGGAGAGGGAGATAGACTGTCTCCATCTACGGTTCTTTTTGTAAAGGTGAGCAGCGATACGACGGAACTCGAGCAATTCGTGCTTCTCAAGACGCTTCGCCAGGTCAACAGGGTCAATGTTATCGTGGTGATCAATTGAGTCACGCAAGGCCTCAAAGTCTTCTTCTTCAATATAAAGCTCGTTCAATGCAGTGTTGACTTGCTTGTTATTGGTATCTTGGACAGAGATCAAGTACTGCTTGATCAAGGGAATGTTGTCACTCTTTTCAAACAATTGGACAACACGGGTATGTTTGATGCGTGGGACAAGCACAGACAACAGGTCATTGAGAAGCAAGGGGTTTTCGGCAAGATAAAACTTGAGTGCCTTGTAGTAGAGCTCGAGGTTGGAGACCTTGACAATGATCTCCTTGAAAGCGCTGTGTTCCCAGGAATCCACAGAGTGGTCCATCATGGCAGTGACGGCGTTATCAAACTCGTCATAATTGACATAGAGGAAGACGAGCTCACGCCAGAGGTGGACTTCGGAACAGGCGCGGATCACCTTGGGCATGTTGATACGGGAGACATAGAGTTTGAGGTGCTCCATCATTTGGTCGGGGGCATACTTGGAGTAAAGGATGGCCAATTCAGTAAACATACCCATGTGGGCACGCTCAAGACCTAAACCAGCTTCGAGCAATTTAATAATCTCTTCAAAGTAGCCATTCTTTTCGTATGTCTTGACAAGCTCGTCCAATTCTTCAGCATGGACGACGATATGGAGACCACAGATCTGGGCAAGACGGAACTCACGTTGCTGGATACATTCGGCATTGACATCCTTCCATACCTTGGTGGAATTGGCCTTGCGGGCACAGTCAACAGCACCCTGGTAATCCTTGAGGTGCACCAAGGTTTGGGCCAAGCTGGCATAGTTGGAGATGCTAGAGTAGAGGATCTTGGCAGCCTCAAACATGGCTCCTCTGAAACAGCGATCGCCTACCTCCTGGATTTGTGCAATGTTGGGGGATGCCAAAAAGTCCTCAAGATCGGCAAGACGTTCAGTCTTGGCAAAGGCATAGAGGAGCTCAGTTTCGATATAGGGTTCACGAGACTGCTTGCGAGCCATCTGGAGAAAACGAACAAGGTCATCATACTTGTTGTCCATAGCAGCAGAGCGAGTGACCTCCATATAGTTGGACATATCATTGGCCTTGATGTAGGAATCGATTGCTTCCTTGACCTGCATCTGGTCCAATTGGGCTTTGGCCAACTTGCTCCATACCTCGGGGCGATCAGAACGCTCGGCAAATTCATAGGCACGATCAAGATCACCCATCTTCTCAATCAAGACGTCAACAGCGTTGCCATCGACATTGTGCTTCTTGTAAATGGTGAATGCTTCCTCAAAGAGGTTCTCACCAATACAGACCTCGGCAACGTCAGATGCATCAAAGTTCTCAAGGCGGTTAATATAATCCATCACACGTGTAGGGTCAGCCTTGACAGCAGTGAAAATCAACAAGTTTTGCAAGGTCTTGTTATCACTAAAGGCGCTATTTTCAAGTACAATCTTCTCCAAGAGCTCAATCAATTCGTTGGGCAAATTGGCGGTCATGAAGGCTTTGACGGTGGCAGAGACATCATCAGGATCTGAGCACTCAGGGAGGGCGGTAGCAACAATCTGATCAATCAATTCACGGCGGTTTTCATTGGACTCAACAAGGACAGTGCCCCAGAGAGCCTGATCACGGCGTTTGACCAAGTAGCGAGCCTGGTGCTTGAACATGGCGTTTTCATTGGTGATGTGAACAAGTTCATAATCACACTGACCCTTCTGGTAACAGATAAAGGCAAGATAAGGATCTCTCTTTTCACAGTACTTACCAATGATACGAGGGTTGTAGTATTCGTTTTCCTTGAGGAAAGGCTCGGGGTTATTATTAGTATCAATGTAAATCTTGGCCAATGCATTGTAGACTTCGGGGTCTTGACTGCCCTCAGAGACGCGCATGTTGAGCCAGGGTAAGAGCAACTTGAGACGGTTACGTTCCTCGACCTGTTCACAGAGTTTGTCTACAGCCAAAGTGTCACCCTTGACAGAGAGAAGCAAGTTCTTGATGGTGTCCTCGTCACAGCCTACATCCAACAAACCACCAATGACCTCAGGTGTGCGAGCAGGGTTGACCTTTTGGACATAGACTTCAATGTACTTTTGAAGGTTGTTATGATAAAGGTAGAGCACGAGGTCATGGACGAAATTGAAACGATCACAGACGATAATCAAGGGTAATTGGTCGCTCAACTTGGCTTCCTTGAGGAAGTTTTTGACCTTTTCAGGGTCGTAATAGGAGCTCTCGCGACAGATACGTTCGGCCTCACGGACGTTACCGGTGCGACAGGCAGCTTGGATATACTTGAAGTGGACAAGTGGGTCCTGGCTGACATTGACAATGGAGCCCAAGTAGTAGTAGAGACCCTCGTTGCTCTTGAAGCTTTCAAACAAATCAATCAAGTTGTGGGACTGGAGCTGTTCAGAGTATTTAATGGCGATCTGGACAACAATCTGCAAATTCTGACGCAAGTTTTGGGTGAGCATTTCCCTGATACAATCCAAGGTTTGGTCAACGGAGAGGTTGCCAAAGTAGTTGACGAGCCATTCGGCCTGCATGGTGTGAGTATAAGGAATGATGCGCTTGATGTCATGGATATCGCTGTAATGCTCGAGGGCACGCTGATAGAGACCGGCCTTTTCGCAAAGGTTACCGATGACCACACGATCATAGTGAGAAATAAGACTGGAGCCCAAGATGGCGTCAGCGACCTGAGGAGCATGGATCAAGTTCATTTCAAGGACACGGGTCTGGAGAGCAGCATCGGTCTCGCGATCACCCTTAAGATACTCGAGCAAGTAGGAGGTAGCCTGCTGAACCATGTTTTGGGACTGGAACACATCGACAACCTTCTCTGGTTCAATAAGGGGCCCATTCTCATCATTTGTCAAAGAGTTTGCAAACTCGACAGCCTTATCTGCGTTTGTGCGGGCAATGTTGTAGAGCAAAGATGAATAGTCAGGTTGGTAACCCACAGTCTTTGAATAAGCCAAGATCTTGTCGTATTGCTGGTTCTCAGCCATACACAAGACAACCTTATTAGGCACCTCAGCACGCAAATAGACGGAGAGAGCCAAGAGGGTATCGTATTGCTTGACAAAGTCACCGAGCTCTTCACTGCACTGCAACTTGTCTTCCTTTAACCATTTTTCGAGAAGTGGTTTGCGGTTTTGGGTGAGAATTGGTTTGGCCAACTCGAGCGATTCAAACTTGTTGAGGGTACCCTTTTCTAAAAGAGTACCAAAGTATTGCAAGATGGGCGAAAGTTGGTTGGGCTGAGCAGGAATCTGTCTAAATTGCTCAATGGTTTGTGTAGTTCTAAGAATGCCCTGATGTTTGTGTTTATATTAGTTGTATTTATATGTAATGTTACACAGGTACTTACTCGAGGAGAGTTGGCAGCTACTTTAGCAGCTTCACTGTAGTTTCCAGTAGAGAATAATTGGTTGAAACGAGCAACGTAGAGATCATCTGCTCCTGAAAGACCACCACGTGATGCCAAATGAAGTGCCAATTCAGTGTTACCGAGGGTATTGATGATATAGGGGATGATGTTGTTTTCATCAAGAGAAACAGAGAGTACCTATAACAAAAAGAAAGGATCAGCACCTCCTTTTTTTTTCGGACTATACTTTTCTCTCTCTCTCTCTCTCTCTCTCTCTCTTTCTCTCTTTCTCTCTTTTCCCTTCTTCCTCTTGTATGCTCCATGATAATTACCTGACCCTTCTTGTTGATACCAATAATACCAGATGTTGGTTCGTATTCGGCAGTAACAAACATGGTCTCACTGCTGATTCTGTTCATATAGATGCAAATACCACTTTCAAGCTCGTAAAGATGGATGTAGCCCATCTTGGTGACCAAGAAGATAACACCGTACTTGTGACTGACTTGCATAGCGACAGGGAAATCGTTTGCAGCCTCGGGAGGGAAGAAGACTTCAACAGCCTTCTTTTGGAAAGGGGGATTGCCTTCCTGATGGTCGACTTCAATGATTTGGAGCTAGATATATAAAGAGGTAACATATTAATCAATGAAGCTCGTTCTTTCGAGAAAAACACAAGTTATCAGTTACCTTTGCACTACCATTGGCTGTACGAACGGCAAATGAAAAGAGCTTAGTGGGTCTTTGTGCATTTTCCAACGTCAGCTCAGCAAACGCAGCGGCATGGCCTTCGATAGGTTGACTCACAGAGCGAGCCCTTGAGTAAAGTTGCATGGAGCCTGCAACACGACCATCACGAGATGAAATACCGACAAGCACATACCAATTCTCATCAGAAGAAGCTCTGAGATTGATGATTTGACAACCAGAGAGAGTGACATGACGATCAAAGATCTTGGTGGGGCCTGATTCGCCTTCAATGGACCAGCGATAGACGCTGTGCTCGGTAACAAGGCCAATGGTCTTGACATCCATCCATTTCCAGAAAACAACATCCTCATTCATTTGATGTGACTTTAGTTTTGTTTTTAACTCGAGATTGAATACCTGAAGTTGTCTTTGTGCTATATCACACAACAGTGAATAACCTCGTTTATCGAATATTTATCATTTTTTTACCTTTGAGTGCCATCACCTTGGACTTTGGGTGCATAATAACCGAGTCAGCAGTAATGGGTCTTCGGGTAATCTCGTTGTTATTACTGAGGTCGATAATAACAACTTGGTTTTGTGTGTTTACGTTTTCACGAACACAAATAAAGCGCTCGGACTCCATTGTAAGCGTATTGAAACCAATGCTGGCAGCATTGACACCAAGTGATGTAAGCTAATTTGAACAAGGTTATCATCTGGAATAATGTCGTCAGCTTGTTAGCGCTACTTACCTGGGCAAGTTCTTGAAAGCGAATAGGAAGTTGGTCACCCATCTTTTATTATTCGTTTTTCTTTATAAATAAAAGGTAAAAAAGTGTCTAGTCTCGCACTCCAAGGATATTAAAAGTAAAGAAAAGGGGAGTCAACACACTTTTGTAATGTTGGAGAATGAAATCCACTTTTGGTTTAAAGTGAGCCAATAAGCATGCGCCTCAATCGAGACGTCATTCAGTTATAAAAAAAGGTGAATTAGCGTGTGTAACATCACTTTTAAAGTGTCAAAATGGACTTTGTATTTCATCTGACAAGAACATTCTGTTTAGTAGATGAGAAGAGTCCCTATTGGTACCTCTGTATAAATATATATACAACCAAGGGTTAAATCGACTAAAAATAATCTTTCTTTTTCTTGCCCCTTTTTTTCGCTCGCTTTACTCCTTTCAATTTTGGTAATACACAACACCAACTTTGCCCATTGTTGTCAGTAATATATACAGAAAAAAAAAGGGGGAAAATAAAGCTGTGTTATTATTATTATATTATTATTATTATATTGTTACTATAATCTTCTTTTTCTTCTTCTTCTTATTAATACTACTTTTGGCCAATGATACCAACACCACCCAGTCTATTGCAACACCAACACTCAACAGTATCCGATTATGCAAATATCATTGACAGTAATAAACACTGGAGTATTCGACAGGCAAATAGTAGACTGGATGTGTATAAACTAGAGTCTGCACTGGAGCAAGACCTCTCTCGCCAGTGTATACCACTTTCAGATCTCTCTCAATACAATCCTTACCATGGCATGTCCTCCATGGCAAAGCAATCTCAACAATCTCAACAACACCAAAAACCTGTGCAAAAAGCATATGGATTTGAAGACCCCTTTGAAGTGGCACCGCTGGACGCATGGCAGGAGATCAAAGACTACAATCTAAAGGTGAACGGACTGCCCACCTTGGATCAAATGATGCGCCTCACCACATACAGCCCGTTGACACAATCCAACTTTAGCCACTTTTTAAAGGAACGCAACGTACAACAGAGCCTAAATTTCTTGATGGAATTGGAGACGCACGACAAGTTATGGAAAGCTTATCTATCGAGTCAGGATAGACAGCACCGACAACGGGTGTCTCGTTTTTTGGAATCAGCAGCAGAAAAGGCAAACAACAGTAGTTGTGTTTTACCTCCACCATCGCTGGAAATCGGTCGTGCCTATGCTGAAACACCCGATACCGACGATCTTTTGCAAGGATCTATTCTAGCAACACCTCGATCGGTGAGTCCGTCCACCTTTTATGCATCTCGCACAGATAGATCACTCAGTCGACATGATCTTGTACAGAATGCAACTCGTATCTATCGTACCTACTGCATCGCCCACGACGCCGCACAGCCTATCCATTTACCTGACCAGCATCGGCGTGCGCTGGAGAGCCTCATTGAACACCATCATCGCCCTGAGCCTGTCATCTTTGATTCTGCACGCTCTCACATCTTTGAAATCCTCAATGTGTTTTATTATCCACTTTTTATTGATGAGTGCCTATGTACTAATCTATCGAGACCATCTGCCCGCTTAATGTTTATCATGGGTTTCATCCTCTTGACACTGGCATTGTCGATTGAGTTTAGCTTGATTTTCTTGGATGTGTATCACACAAGGTGGTTGGCCCTCATTCCGTTTTTTTTAGGATGGACGTTTTTTGTGACGAGTCTATCGAGATTTGCATGGTGGCTAGGATTGTTTCATATCAGGTAAAGTACCAAATACATGTTTTGTTTATCTTAACATGTTTGTTTATGTTTGTTTGTTTGTGTTTAGTGAGCTTGGGTTTATGATTTATTCTGAAATTCAGGATGTTACTGTTAAAAAGTTACAGTTTAAAAAAGCATGGCTCTGGTTAGCCTTTATTATGTTGATATCATTGATAAGCACCATCATCTTTGTATTTATTCCATCTCATCGACTATAAATAATAATAGCAAATAGCAAATAGCAAATAGCAAATAGCAAATAGCAAATAGCAAATAGCAAATAGCAAATAGCATACATACAATAATAATAATTTAATAATAAAATAGTGGTAATGTTTAATAAAATTCATATATTAAAAAAAGTCATTTTTTTATTATTATTCTTATTAGATGGTAATAGCAAAAAAAAAATAAACATGGATAACGATGATCATATATATTGATAATTAGTAATGAATGATGTGTGGAGTATGCAGAAAGAAAACGAATGAAATGATAAATGCCCATATGTTTAATTTTCAATAGAATCACTCTGCCACATATTTGATTTTACGTAATCCAACAAACCATTTGAAGGTACATTCAACATCTTTGTTGCGACACCATCCTTAAGTGCCTGATCGCATACAGCAGCAGCCACCTTGGCAGACACGTCACGAATACGATCCAATTCAGGGTAGAGATAGCCCTTGTTACGTTCCTCCTCTGTCAAGGTATCGGCAAGTGCCTTGGATGCACGTAGGACGATACGGTTCGTGATGGACACAGGTCTAGACAGGATGGCGCCAAGACCAAGGCCAGGGAACATGTACATGTTGTTACCCTGTCCTGGAACACGTACATCAGTGGTGTTGGGAATCTGATAAGGGGGGAAAGCGGTGCCAGAAGCAAAGATGACACTATTGTCGGTTGCTTCCATGGCGTCGGCAAAAGTACATTCGGATTTGGTGGCGGGGTTTGAAAGGGGGAAGACAATAGGCTGTTTGTTTAACTGACTCATTCGGGTGAGCACCTCTTTTGTAAATGCGCCGTGGGATGCTGACAAACCAATCAATCTATATATGTATCATTATTAGTTTTGTGAAGGGTTAAACAAAAAAAAAAGGGGGAAGTCAAAGTATAAACTTACGTCGTTGGCTTGACATAGTCCAAAATATCCTCTAACGACTTGAACTGAAGTCCCTGATTATCATTTCTCGCATAATAAACCTTGTGCTCAGCCAATTTATCGCCACGATCAGCTGTGATGAGACCCTTTGAATCGCAGATATAAAACATGTTGCGGGCATCTTGCTCAGAAATACCATATTGAAGCTGAAGATATTCTCTAATCTGGTTAGCGACACCGATACTTGCTGATCCTGCACCGTAGAACACGAGACGATGATCACGGATAGGGACATGAGACTCGACGGTACGGAAAGCGTTGATCAAACCTGATAAAATAACGGCACCCGTACCCTGAATATCGTCATTGAAACAAAGCACCTTATCTTGGTATTTTTCCAAAAGACCAAATGCATGCTCACTGGAGAAATCTTCAAACTGAACCACCATATCAGGTAAAGCGGCAGTCAAGCGGGAGATGATTTGATCCATGGCGCTGTAAAAGACATCATCTGCTGGACGGGGTTGACGTGTGCCAAGATAAAGCTCATCCTGCAGGTACTGTTCAGTATTTGTGCCAAAGTCAAGCACGATAGGTAAGGTACGACGAGGATCAATACCTGCACCAGCAACGTAGAGTTGGAGCTTACCCATACTGATAGGCATACCATTGATACCCAGGTCGCCAAGACCCAAGATACGAGAACCGTCAGTGATGACACTGATATCGGGGGTAATGTTGGTACGTTGAAGGTAGTTTTGAATGATTTCATCGAGGTTGGGGAGATCCTCCAAGGTGATATAGAGACCGTCCACCTGACCAGGTGCATTTAAAAAGGGGTACATATCAGAGAATTTTTGACAGGCTTCGCCTACGGTTGGGGTATAGATGATGGGCGCAAACTCCTAAAAAGGGGAATTAATAAAAAAAAATTTTAAAACATTTAAGTGTTTTTTGCGTTACCTTGATATGATCCTTTAACAATTGATAAAATACTTTGGTATTTCTGTTGCGCAATTGAGCCATAAACATGTATTTTTCAATGGAACTTTGCTTGGAACGGACCATCTTGAGGGCACGTTGCGTTTGAGTCTCGAGGCTTTCAGCAACACCAGGCTGTTGGCCAATGGTACCTAATTTTTGTCTGACAGCCTTGGGTAAAGCAGTACCTAATAAAAATGTTTTTATTTTTTTAATATATAAATAAAATGGATTTATCCTTTATTTCTGCTCTACCTGAATTATAATAAGATGAAAATACAGGGTCAACGGGCTTAATTCTTTGGATAGGATCCTCTTTCTTCAATGCAGCAGTAAAAGCAGCCGAAGGTGATTGGGTATGAAGACGGCGTACTTTAAAGCTTCTAGTAATCAATCTTGAAACACTCATGATAATCCCTTTAAATGTATATATATAATATAAAGAAGAAAAAGAAAGAGGATAAAGCGCGAAAGAAATGAATTAAATAATAAAATTTAATAGAAAAAAAAAGTCAGTTTCATAAACTCTTTTTATATAAAAATAAAAGTTTCTTTTTTAAAATGAGAAAATAAAATGGTTTGACGCATAAAATGATCAGCAAATAAGAAACCAAACGCACAACGAGTCATCCTGATTAGAATGCGGAGTCACAAAAATAACAAAACAGTTAAAAAATGTTTCTGCACTGACAAATCAATCGTTGCCGGAACCAATCCAGAGAAACCATAATCCGATTTATTTTCATTTTTAATAACGGTGGGTGGTCGCACTGATCTAAACATGCTTCGCAGGTGGCTGTTGAACAAATGTAATCTAGTGATATATGAGGTGTCTTGTATGTTTGGTGCCCTTTATGCCAATCAAGGAACAGCATCCCTTCAGGATCTCCTTCCGAAAATGGGTACTGCCAATAAGCACAGTACATGACTAACGGTAACGTTGGTTTATCAAACAAGGTGATGCCATCATCAATAGATGTTGTTTCAAAGCGTAAATATTCTGGATAAGTATAGGAATCATAACCTTTGCAAATCAGGTTTGCGGCTGTCTTTTTCACACAAGGATTACACAACATTGCAAAATAGGCAAGAGAGGAGTACAGCTCAAACTGCCAACTCTCTTGCTTTACACGTGAAAGCAACACCTTTTTACATGCTAATTGCCAACGTTGGTCACCTTCCGGAATTAATCGAGCCAACTCGGAGACCGAGAGAAAGCCAAGAATATGCAACACAACATCGAATGGTAATCCTTTCATATGCTATAATGAAATTAAATTGTAAATAAATAATATTGAT